>JAZHEH010002608.1:0-76768 GCA_036589455.1 Ateles fusciceps
AAAAGTAAAATAAACTTAAAAAAAAGAAAGAAAACAAGAAGAAGAAAAAGAAAAAGATCAAAGTGAACTGCAAATATGTCAAGTATTGTTTTCCACAGTTTACCTGACAAAAGACAAAAATCCATGTAGTGAATGAAACTTACATGTTGGCTTTAGTGGGAAGTAGTGACAGTAATCAGTGATTTTGTTTTCAAGTAAGTAGGATGAGGATTGTGGGTTTACACGTAAGTAGGTGCATAGTATAAGCTTAAAGGAGATCAGAACAAACTTTTTGTAACAGCAAGGAGAGTAAAATCTATGAGATTTTAATTTATATTGGGGCTCTAAACAAAAAAATGACAGAAAATATTTAAAAGATGATAAATATGAAATTATTAATGTGTTTTTTGCATTATAAGTAATGTGGATTTAGCACAGGAAAAAGAAGTGGGGATTGAATGCTCATTGGTAGAGTTTCTTTTTAGGGAAATGATGGCATTCTATATTTGAATAACAGTGATAATTGCACAACTTTGAGGAAACCCTGAAAATCACTGAATGTGTAGTTTAACATGATTAATTTTATAGTGCCTGAAATATTACTCACATAGTATAAGAGGTAATAGTGCAAGGCAAGAGATCACTAAAGAGGCTGATTTAATCAGAGGAGGAATGTGGATGACCTGGATCTGGGTTATGGAGAAAGGAATAAGGAAAAATTGTTATGTTCCGGATATGTTTTAAAAGTAAAACATGCAGATTTAGAGGATTAATATAAACAATCCAAAGAAAAATATCAGGATGACTTTACAATTTTAGGCCTTTGCAACAAGGTGTAATTACTATCAGGTTAAATGGAAAACACTTAGGGAAAGTTGTTTGAAAAGAGCATCAGAATTCAGTTTGTAGCCTTGAGTTCAAATTGTCTGTGAAACATGAACTTGTGCAACAGAGTCATATATGATATGGGCTTTGGTAAGAGACTGGCTGGAGAGATAAATTTGGGGCTCACAGTACCATTCTGAAATCCATGGTACAGTAAGAGATAACCAGCAGATTAAGAGTAAATCCATCAGGAATAGTTCAAAAATAAGGAGACTAAGAAATAACTGTTGTATTTGGCCAGATGTGATGTCTCACACCTCCAATGCCAGATTTTGGGAGCCTGAGCTGGGGAAAACTATTTTAGCCCAGGAGCTCAAGATGAACATGGAGAGATCCTGTGTCTAAAAAAAATACAAAAATTAGCTAGGCCTGGTGGCTTCTTGTCACAGGCACCTGGGAGGCAAAGGTGGAAAGATCGCTTCAGCCTGAGAAGTTGAGGCTGCAGCGAGTTCTTCACCGCACCGTTGCACTCCAGCCTGGACAACAGAGCCAGACCTTGTCTCAATAAACAAACAAACAACAACAATACATTTTTAAAAATCTATTTGGCAAAAAGGGTAGCTGATGATGTTAAATAGAGTATATTTGGTGGACTGTTGAGGGTGAAAGCATGACTGGTTAAGGTAAGTGGAATTTTCAGATAAGAGCATACTCTCAATGGTAAAGTGTTAACTGAAGTTCAACATTTTAAATTTAGAATTTAGGGTGACACTGATGTCTTTGGAAAAGGACCTGATATAAATAAGAACTGATGGAAAGAAAATAGCTAATAGAAATTCTCTGTGGGAATTAAAAGCAGAGAATAATGTAGTACATTACAGACAGTTTTTGTTTTATATCATAAAATACAGATTTTTTTTTCATACATGTGTCCTAAGGAAATAAGGGAAGTAAAGAGGACAATAAAATAAAGTACCTGAAGGAGAAAAATATTAATCATATTTCTGGTTTGAGTCCAGGAGAGAGGATTTTAAAATGCAATAAAATTTTTGTCTTTGAATAAATAAGTATATATAGATAAAAGTGTGATATAGATCAGAATCACAGACAACAGAAGTTGAGAAATTTAATAACTTGAAGCATAAAATATAACTAAAAAATTAGAGGAAAGTATATTTATGATAAATTATGAGAATAAATAAATGCAAAGTTCAAAAAGTGAACATCCTATCAAATGAAAATAAAATAAATCACTTCTTGTTTCTTCCTCCCACTTTTTTAAGCTACTATTTTTAATTTTTCCATCGATATATTTAACAAATGACCAACATCTTCTGGGGAAATACTTTTTGCCTGTAGAATTTTGCATTAGATTCTTACTCATTTTATGCATTTTTATTTTATCAATAGTATTTTGAGTCAGAAAATGTTTCTGTCTAAAAAATCTGTTCCAATAATTACTTGATTTGAAAATACTGTCACCTTTTATTTTTCTTCTCATTCATTTTGTTTTATATTGCTTCCCAAACATAATGAATAATTGACCTTCTCAATATGTCAGTAATTTCTCTGGTAGCTTGTCTAGAGAGAATGTAAATGAGTTTCTTTTATTCTTTCCACAAAGAGAGTTTAGATCTACTATTACAATGAGAAGTGTGGATAAAAATAAATGGATAAAAACTATTTAAATTAAAACTTGACTTATAACTTCATAAAGGCAAATCAAACCAAGAAACAGTATTTTAAATGAAAAAGTGACCAACATCTAACAATAAGTGGAAGTTAAAGGACTCAGTATTTTGTATTTATTTCCTGATGAGGAATATCTGCTGCATAGTTTTCTTCATGCCACCATGTTTAGACTTGAACCTAATATGTGTTCAACATTGTCTTCAACATACACTTTTCCTATCCCCACCTTAGATAACTCATTATTTCTTTTACTATCTTTTGTATTCTACCTTCTTTCTTCATCATATTATGTCATTTTAAATAACAATCTTTATCTTTATGAATTGCCTGATACTTTGAAAATAATGGTTAATTTCCCCTGTTTTGATACAGAATATTTGCAATATGCTTTTTGAAGGTGCATAATTAAAACTTATATTGGGAAAATTTAAACTTATTTATTATTAAAAGAGGTTCTCTCAAAGAAACTATGTAGAAGTAAAGAATTCCAAATTATTGTACATGTGCCTTTTCTTTTTCCCACATGATCTGTAGATATCTATTATTTGGCACTTAATACGTCAGTGGTAAACTTTTATTTCCTCTTAGAACCGTGCACTACTTAGAAGCCTGCTTACTTAAAAACCTATGTATTTAAAGAACTACTTAGGAGACTATATACTTAAAAGCCTATTTTTTTATGTATAAAAAGGATTTGAATTTTATTTCTTTATTATTAATAAAGATAATGGATATGTATTTTATTATTATTATTATTTATTATTTTAACTTCTTATGTGTGGTTTACTTTCTGGTATGGTATATTTAATTATTCTCTAGGTGTTCTAGATTATATAACATGATATGCAGTATGTAAACTATAACAATAGTTTAACTATGCATTTGCATATGACACCTGTATTTCCATATATATATTTCATATGCAAATGATCTTCTAATCAATCACATTAATTATAGTGATCTTGATTCATGCAACAATTACATACATTCATGTGTCTTATCATTTTTCTCATAGTATCTCTATTATAGTTTTTATTGTATCTGTATCTCTCTCATACATAAAATGAAAATGTTATATGTTTGTCTTTTACTTTTCCTCACTAATGTTATTTTTCACCTTTTTCTTTTCAGAGTAGTAACTTTCAGTAGCATATATATAAGCTCTAATTTATTTAATGTTCTCTTCTGATGAATATTTATGTTATAACATTTTTAGTATTATAAATAATCCTGAAGCATTATTATATTTGTGTGTGTTTAAATAAGAACATCTATGGATAATGTACTATAAAGGTGATCTCCAATGTCACATTAAATAAATGATATCATTGATGTGCCAATAAACAGCCTGCTGATTTTTCCCCAAAACTGGATGTATAAAAAGAGCTTACTGTTTTATACGTTTCCATTTAACACTTATAATTTTTTTGTGATAGCTTGTATGTGGTGGTTTATGCCTATAGTTACAGCGTTATGGGAGGCTGAGATGGGTATATCAACTGAGATTGAGAATTTGAGACAACACTGCCTAACGTAGTGAAACCATGTTTCTACTAAAAAAGCAAAATTAGCTGGGCATGGTGGTATGTGCCTGTGATCTCAGCTATTCAGAAGGCTAAGGCAGGAGAATCACTTGAATCCAGGATGCATAGGTTGCAGTGAGCCAAGTTCACACCACTGTACTCCAGCCTGGGAAACAGAGTGATACTCCATCTCAAAAAAAAAAAAAAAAAAAAAAAAATCTTGCAATAAACAACATCAGAGTGAAGAGAAAAATTATTTATGAAAATATCTCCAATATAACCTTTATAATTTTCTTCCCATCCCTCCACCTTCCCTCTCCTTTTGATAACTCATTACTTCTTTTACTACCATTTGTATTCTACCTTCTTTCGTCATAGGATTATGTCATTTTAAATAAAAAATCTTTATTTTTATGAGTGGTTCAGTGCTTTCAAATGAATGCTTAATTTCTCCTGCCTTAGGATATCTGCAATATAATTATTGCGAATTCATACTTAAAATACTTACGTTGGGAAAATTTAAACTTATTTACTCTACTATTAAAAGAGGTTCTCTTAAGGATAATTTTGTTTACTAAGCAAAAGAAGAATTCCAAATTATGATACATGTGGCTTTTCTTTTTCGTACATGATATAGAGAAGTGTCTTATTTTGCACTTAATATGTTCGTAGTAAACTTTTATTTCCTCTTAGAAGCATGAACTGTTTATTTAAAAACTTATGCATTTAAAACCATAAAAATCTTTAAGGTGTATTTCTTCATTATTAATGACAATAATTGTCTTACAGCATTATTCCAATTTCTTATGTGCTTTACTTTCTCGTATGACATATTATAATTGTTCTCTAGGTATTCTAGAAAATATAACATAATTAAACAATAGTTTATGCATTTGCATGTTACATCTGTATTTCTCTGTATATATTTCACTTGCATATATCAACAATCACTTTAATTATAGTGATCTTGATTTATTTAACAATTACATAAATATGTTCATGTATGTTACTAATTTCTTTAATAGTATCTTAATTATGGTTTCTACTGTGTCTGTTTGTAAATCTTCCACATACAGAATGCTGATCATATATGAATGCTAATCTTATATGATTGTGTTTTACTTTTTCTCATAATATTATCTTTTACTTATTTCTTTTCAAATTAGCAATTTTAGTAGTATGTGAATAAATCATAATTTATTTAATGTTCTCCTGATGAATATTTATGCTATTTTATAATTTTTAGCAAAGTAAATAGTTCTGTAACATTATTATATTTGTGTGTCTTTCAATTAAGAGCATCTGTGAATGATGTACTGTAATTGTGCTCTCAAATATCACCACAAATAAATGATATAATTTATGTGCCAATAAACAGCCTGTTCATGATTTTCCTTAAATTGGATGTATAGAAAAAGTTACTGTATTGTTACTAATTATTGTTTACATAAATAGTGAGATTGCACATTTTTGTATACATTTATGCACATTTGCATTTACCTTTTTAATGAATTAATACACTTTTCTAATATTTTTAAACCAGGTTTAACATTTGAATTTTCTTGTTGACTTGTAAAATTCAACATGGGTTGATTTCTTTGACTGCTAAACATAAACATATTTTTCCAATTAACTGTTTGTAATGTTTTGCTCTGAAATTTTAAAACGATTTTGTAATAAATTACAATAGAGTTTTGCTATAATTTGTTTTTATTTTAGCAACCTGTATGTATAAACACACACACATATATATATATATATATATATAAAATAGTTGTTTTTAGTTCTGTATATTTTTGATGTGACATCATTTAATTTTAGCTGGGAGTGAAATAGGACAGAGGTTAATTAAGTAAATTATTTTTCTAAAGATTAATTGAAAATTATTTACTGTATAACTTAACTGTCAGATTGAAGATATCTCAATTTTAAAAGATTTGTTTTCCTTTTTTATGTAAAGTACTGTAACCAGATTTTATTTTGTTATGTTAATCTGTCTTACTGATAGTTCTAAACTGTTAGTTACTATGTATGTGAATACACATAAAATCTGGCAAGTAAATTTTTACTTTCTACACTTTCTTTTCAATGAATGTTTTAGTTAATTTCGTTTGCTTTTTCTATGTGAATTTTACAGCTAGCTGTTGATAAGTTTTACTTTATCAAATTAAACATAGATTAAATTTAGGAAACACTATCATGCTTTGCAAGAAAAATTATTTATATTTATGAATGACATATGAATTAATAGTTCCTCAAGACTGATGTTTCAAGTGTTGTGTGTGTGTGTTTTCTTTATTGAAGTTTTTATACTTTTAGGACTTTTGCATCATAGAGTTTACATTTTACTTTTAATTTTTTTATAGGCAGAATCAAATGATATTTTTAAATGATATTTCAAAATTGCAAACATTTTTGTTATTGATTTAAAATGTAACTGTATTGCGTCAAAAAGTGTGATCTGGATTATAAAATATGAAAGTCGGTTTATATATAAATTAAAATATATAAAGAGACTTGAATTATAATTTGATTTGATGTCAGCCACTGTAAATGTTTTTTATAAGAGCTAAATTGAAAGATATTGTTTAATTAGCCTAATTGACTTTCCTTACTCATTCCCTCCCTCTCTTCTTCCTTCCTTTCTTTTCTTTTATTTCTTTTTTCTTCCTTCCTTTCCTCCCTCCTTCTTTCCTTCCTTCCTTTTTCCTTCCTTCCTTCTTTTCTTTCCTTTTTATTTCTTCCTTCCTTCCTTCATTCCTTTTCTTTCTTCCTTCCTTTTTATTTTTTCCTTCCTTCCTTTATTCCCTCCATCCTTCCCTCCTTTCTCTATTTCTCTTTCTCCTCTTTTCTTTCTCTCTCTTTTCCTTTTTCTTTCTTCCTTTTTTTCTTCTTTCTTTCTTTCTTTCTTTTTAATAGGAACTTTTCTTGCTTGTGGGAGATGGTATTTCAGTTTGCTTTTGATTTAAATTCTATGATGATGAGTAGTGTTGAAGTTGCTTTACTCATGCACACACACACACACACACACACACACACTTGTTAGCTGCATTTATGTATTCTTTTGAAAAGAGAAAAATCTACTTTTAATTGGGGTATTTGTTTGTTTTGCTTTTGAATGATTTTTGTTGTTGTTGTTCTTTGTATATTTTGATTTACCCCTCATCTAATGTATAGTTTGCAAATATTTACTCTGATTTTATTCCTCTGGTGACAGGATGTCCTGTGTTCTATTCTTGTAGTTTGTGTTTTGGGATTTTTTATGTCTTTATTTTTAAATGTTTTTAAAAATTGTATTTTTACATATGAGGTATCACTATATTGCTTAGGGCAGAGAATGCACTGGCATGAGTATGACATGCTGTAACCTTGAACTCCTAGGCACAGGTGATCCTCCTATCTCAGACCCTCGAGTAGCTGGAACTAAATGTTCACACCACTGAACTAGGCTTTTTAATTGATCCGAGTTAATTTTTGTATGTGGTGAGAGTTAGGGTTCTAATTACATTCTTCTGCATGCAGCTCTGTTGTTTTCCCAGCACCACTTACTGAAGTGACTGAGCTTTCTTCATTTTCTCTTCTTGGCAACGTTGTAGACTATTAGCTGGCTATACACCATATTCTGTTTATTTATTTGGATTTATTTCTGCTCACCATATTCTGTTTTATTGGTTTATAGCATTATAATCCCTTCAGCTCTTTAGATTCAATTCCCAACCCTATTGTCATCTGTCATCTTCAGGATTGTATTGGTTATCAGGGTTTTTGTGTTTGTGTGGTTTCAAATTATTTTAGGATTTTTCTATCTCTGTTAAAAATGTCATTGCTCTTTTTTTTTAGAGATTGCATTGATTCTGTGGACCTCTTTGGATCATATAAATGTTTTACCCACATTACTTTTTCTAATCAATCAACATGGATATCTTTTCATATATTCATGTGATTTAATTTTTATTATTTCATGGTTTTTAGAATGCAGATTTTTTATCTATTTGTTAAATTTATTCATAAGGTTTTTTTCCCTCCCATAGCTATTGTAAATGCAATTGTTTTCTTGAGGTTTTTTTTTTTAACTTTTATTTTCCTATTCATGTATGGAAATGCTGCTAAATTGTATATGTTGATTTTGTAACCTGAAACTTTTCTAATTTGCTGAATTAGTTCTAACGCCTTTTCAGAGGTGTGTTTAGGGATTTCCATGTTATGGTATTAACAGATATGGACAGTTTTACTTCTTTCTTTCCAATTTGGGTACTCTTTTTCTTTCTCTAGTCTACTTGCTCTGGCTAAGGACTTACAGGATTGTTAATAAGAGTACTGAAAGTAAATATCCTAGTCCTTCAGTTCTTCACAAAATAGCTTTCAACTTTTTTCTTGTTGTTGTTAACATTTATTTATTTCTAATACTTTGAGTTCTGACATAGCATGTGCAGAACATGCAGGATTGTTACATAAGTATATCTGCTCCATGGTGGTTTGCTGCACCGATCAACCTGTCATCTACATTAGGTATTTCTCCTAATGCTATCCTTTCCCTAACCCCCTACCCACTGCCAGGTCCCGAAGTATGGTATTACCTTCTCTGTGTCCGTGGGCTCTCATTGTTCACCTCCCACTTATGAGTGAGAACATGCAATGTCTGGTTTCCTGTTCTTGTGTTAGTTTGCTGAGAACGATGGTTTCTAGCTTTATCCATTTCCTTGCAAAGAACATGAACTTATTCATTTTTAAGGCCGCATAGTATTCCATGGTGTATACATGCCACGTTTTCTTTATCAAGTCTGTTATTAATGGGCATTTGGGTTGGTTCCAAGTCTTTGCTATTGTGAACAGTGCTGCAATAAACATATGTGTATATGTGTCTTTAGGGTAGAATAATTTATCATCATCTGAGTACATACCCAGTGATGGGACTGAGGGGTCAAATGATGTTTCTGGTTCTAGATCCTTGAGGAATTGCTTCACTGTCTTCCACAATAGTTGAACTAATTTCCACTCTGACAAACAGTGTAAAAGCTTTCTTATTTCTCCACTTCCTCTCCAGCATCTGTTGTTTCTTGACTTTTTAATGATTGCCATTCTAACTATTGTGATTAAAGACAAACAAGACCTAAAACAATAAAACTCTAGAAGAAAACCTAAACAATATCATTCAGGACATAGGCATGGACAAAGCCTTTATGACAAAAACACCAAAAACAGTGGGAAAATAGCCAAAACTGACAAATGGAAACTAATTAAACTGAAGAGCTTCTACAGAGTAAAATAAACTATTATCAGAGTGAACAGGCAACCTACAGAATGAGAGAAAATATTTACAATCTGTCCATCTGACAAAGGACTAATATTGAGAATCTACACATCTTTCAACTTTTAAGTCCCATTGAATGTGATGTTAGCTATTAATTTGTAATGTATAGTGTTATTTGGTTCTTTTTGTTTGTCATTTGTTATACTGAGTTACAATTGTTATATGCATAATTTGTAAGGGATTTTATTGTGAAAAGATGTTGAATTTTGTCAAGTTTTTTTCCTATACTGAAATGACTAAATAGATTTTGTTTGATATTTGATGATTCTTGTGTATTAAACCATACCTGCATCCCTGTAATCTCACTGATCATGGTGAATTATTTTCTACGTGTGTATTATAAATCATTTTACCAGTAATTTGTGCAGGATTTTTACATTGTGTTAATCATGTATATTGGCCCACATTATCTGTTTCTTGTCTCCTTGTCTGGTTTTGTGATGAGCATAATGCTGGCCCCACAGAATGAGCTGTAACAGTTGCCATATATATATATATATATATATATATATATATATATAGACTACATTATAAAGAATTAGTAGTAGTTCCTTTTTAGTGATAGGTAGAATGCAGCAGTAAATCCATCAGGTCCTGGGATTTTCTTTACTAGGTGATTCTTTTATTGCTAATTAGTTTTCTTGCCACTATATTTTCCTGGGTGTCAGTTATGATATATCCTTTTTTTGTCTCTGATTTTATTTATTAGAGACTTTTTTTGTTTTTTACTTTTTCATTCAGGTTTTAGTCTTTCTAATTGATGGATTGAATCATCAAGCAGTGTATTTGGTATCATTTTAAGATGAAGGCATTTATTGCCACAACTTTCCTCTTGAAAGTGCTTTGGTTGTATCACATAGGTTTTAGTATGTTGTTTCTTTTTTTTTCTGAAGGAATGCGGTGTTTTCTCTTTAATGTCTTCATTGACTCATTGGTTATTCAGGAGTGTGTTGTTCAATTTCCCTGGGGTTATGACTTAGTGATTTCCAAAGAGATACTTGACATCACTCTGTTCTTTTCAAATTGATTAAGGTGTGCTTTTTCATCTAATGTATAATATATCATGAAAAATGTTACATGTATGCAGTGGAAAATAATATTTATTCTACATGTATTGGTTGGATAGTTCTGTGAGTGTTTTGTTCATTTGCTCTACAGTGCATTTTAATCCAATGTTTACTTATTAATAAGTAAACATTTCTGTCTGCATAATCGATTTTTCTCTCTGAATGATCTATTTATTGGTGAAAGTAAGATGATAAAGTTTTCTATGAGTATCTTGCAGTTCTTTTCCTTTTTAATTTACATTATACATACATACATATGTTAATTATATAGGCGTATTCCTAATACATTTGCTTTTTTCCTCCTGCTTAATTCTGTATTCTCACTTTGTCTTTGATATTTGGTGACTTGATTATATTAAGCATTGATAATATTCTTATTTGGATTTAATCTAATTGGAAGCCTTTGAATGTACTGTACCTGAATACTTATATTATTATTTAGGTTTAGAAGGTTTTCTGTCATTATTTCTCTAAACAATCTTTCTACTCTGGGTTGCAGTGATTCTTCTGACTCAGCCAAATGAGTACCTGGGAAAATATGTATCTGTCATCATGTTCAGCTAACTTTGTAATTTTAGTAAAGACATCGTTTCTTTAGTTAGGATGCTCCCCCATCTCCTTACCATATGTGATTCACCTGACTTGGACTCCCAAAGTGCTGTGATTACAGACATGAGTCACCACACCTGGCTGTACCAAATTCTTGAACATCAGTAATTAATACATCTTCTCTTTGGGTGTTGTTCCATAAGTTCCATGAACTCTCTTTATTTCTTTTTTCTCCTCTGACTGTGTATCTTCTGGACCTGTCTTTGAGATTTTCTGCTTGACTATTTCTGCTGTCAATGCTCTCAATTGCACTTCTTATTTTGTTGTGTTTTTGTCTTCAAAATTTCTGTTATTTTTTTCTTCTCCCATTATTTTAATCTCTCTGTTAAGTTTCTGACATAAATTTCTGAATTGTTTGTGTTTTCCTAAAGTCCACTACACTGTCTTAAAATAACTGTTTTGAATGTTTTGTCAGGCTATGTGTCCATGCCCATCTCTTTTGGGTCAGTCACCAGTGACACCTTATTTTGTCCACTTGGTGACATCATGCTTCCCTCATCAATCCTGATCCTTGTGATTATGCATTGATGTCTGCAGAGTGACATCAATGTTTCAGTGTTTATGGTTTGGTTTTGTTTGGAAGCTTTTCCCACAGTAACACTGTCCATAGATTCAGGGCAAGAGAGAAAAAGAAGGAAAGAAAGAAAGAAAGAAAGAAAGAAAGAAAGAAAGAAAGAAAGAAAGAAAGAAAGAAAGAAAGAAAGAAAGAAAGAAAGAAAAGAAAGAATGAAAGAAAGAAAGAATATAAGAAAGAAAGAGAAAGAGAAGAGAGAGAGAGAGAAAGAGAGAGAGAAAGAAAGAAAAGAAATTGGCAGGTGCAGTGCTTAGGCCTGTAATCCCAGCACCGTGAGAGGCTGAGATGTGTTGATCATGAGGTCATGAAATCCAAATCATTCTGGCCAACATGGTGAAACTCCATCTCTACCAAAAATACAAAAATTAGCCAGGTGTGGTGGCATGCACCTGTAGTTCCAGCTACTTGGGAGGCTGAGGTGGAAGAATCACTTGAATCCAGGAGGCAGAGGTTGCAGTGAGCCAAGATCGCACCATTGTGTTCCAGTCTGGAGACAGAGCAAGACTCCATCTCCGGGGGGAGTGGAGAATTAACATATTGAAGCCAATGATATTTAAGCCTATGATGGCTTCAATTAATGCCCAGACTTTGATGGCTGGAGTAATTTAACCATGAAACTGACTCAGCCCCAGGTTTTACTTGTAGCCCACAGTGAACACTGTGTGTACTCAAGGCCTGCAACTGCCATGGTCTGCACTCTAAGGTTTATTCAGGACCTGCGGACACTGTAGTCAATCAGTTGGAATATTGACTGGAATGTGGGTCCATCCTGCTGACGCCACACTTTCTCATCTCTTGCTGAGGTGGATCTAGAAGTTTGATTTTCAGTATCAGCCTCCCACAGTGCTGGGGTCAGGAGACAGGCAAATAAAAGTCCCCAAGCAAAGTATTATGCTTACTTCCTTGCTTAAGCAATCCTTCCACCTCAGCCTCCTAAACAGCCAAAACTTACCGGTATGCTCCGCCATGCCTTGTTAAATTTGTGTGTCCCTGTGTATTTTTTTTATTTTTACTTTTTTTGTAAAGACAGATTTTTACCAAGTTGCCCAGGTTGGTCTTAAACTCCTGGGCTGAAGTGATCTAGTTACTTCAGATTACTAAAATGCTAGGATTACAGGTGTAAGTCACCACACAAGGACAAGTTTTACTTTCTAAAATTTAATTTTTCTGTCATTTATTTTTATTCAGTCCTATGTCTCATAAATGCAGTTAGGAATACTAATGTTTTGGAATTTCACTTTGGGTATTCCTGAAGGAATAAATGAGTGTTGATATTCATTTTCCAATCAATATTACTTCTATGAATATTTTCTAATGGTGTTAGAAAATAAATTTAGATGAGGAAGGACTATTTGGCTTCTTTCTGTTTTCTGACTTAATTTCATTGTGTATGAAGAATGTATTTGTTTATTCTGCATGTATATATGAAATGAAGTTTTACTCTTTCAATTGAATGCAGTACAAAATTGTTTAAATCAGTTGTTCAATTGCTTCCTAACTTTGATTTTCTTTCATGTGCTTATTTGTCTAATTATTGGGAGAACAATGTTAAAATCAAATTAATTTTTGTCGTGAAAAACTTTCCGATAAAATTACATGGTTACACACAAACACATACACGCACACATACACACCACTTAAGGTCTGGAAATTTTAATTTTTCTGCTTCTCTACTACCTTGAATTCCATCACTCAGAAAAAGCTATCAACACCACTTACATGATTTACTTTAACTCCTCAGCATTTTTTTTCCTGTTGTCACCATAGTATAAAACACAGTTTATATTACTTAGCCTCCTACTTTACTCTCTAACGTTCTACAAAACATTGAACTATCTTTTCAATGTCTGAGTCAGGTAATTTTATCTTTTTTAAATTGAGACTGCTATCTATGTGATATCACACCATATATCATCATATCTGAATGTCTGTCTCCAATTTAATCTGTTCCAGTCTTCTCTTTGAGGGAATGTGTATACACATGTATAAATATATTTACATATGTATGTGTTTATTATTTCTTTTTCCCATGTGTACTTTATGTTTTGCAGGCATATATTTGTTATATTCCTGAGAATGTAAAATTAATAATATTTTTATTATTATTATGCTTTAAGTTCTGGGGTATATGTGCAGAACTTGCCGGTATGTTACATAGGTATACACGTGCCATGGGTTTGCTGCACTCATCAACCCATTATCTACATTAGATATTTCTCCTAATGCTATTTCTTTACTAGCAACCCACAACCTGACAGACCCAGGAGTGTGATGTTCCTCTCCCATTGTCCATGTGTTTTCGTTGTTTAACTCCCACTTATGAGTGAGAAAATGAGGTGTTTGGTTTTCTGTTCTTGTGCTAATTTTCTGAGAATGATCATTTCTAGCTTCATCCATGTCATCGGAAAGAACATGAACTCATTCTTTATGGCTGCATAGTATTCCATGATGTACATGTGTCATATTTTCTTTATCCAGTCTATCACTGATGGGCATTTGGGCCATTTTTTTTTCCTTTTTTGTGAGGAAATGATTTTCTAAAGAAGATGGATTGGGAGGAATATATCTTAAAATGGTAAGTTTAAAGAGAAAGTGGCTATTAAGGTAAAATATTCTCTGAGATTTTTATGCTTGTATTTAATAGAATTACTAATGGCATGTTCTGTGCTTTCAGTTGTCTCTGGGGCCATTTGCTACAATATATTGGCCAGCCAGATCAGCAACAATGATTCTACCATTAACCTATCATGGATATCATTCATCAGTGTAGTAATATGGTGTTTTTTGAGATTATCTCCTGTGTAGTGAATCTGTAATTTTTCACTGCATCTTTGAAATTGAAAAGCCTACGCTTTCTATTAAACACATATTTTGTGGAATTTTTGCCACCATGGCTGGAGTTTTGGATAAGTGGAGCTCATCTTTCTAGTAACACAGAAAATAATTCCAATATGGTGGGTAGAGAACCGATGCTTATGTTGATCATGCTACTATATGCTGTCATCAACTTCTTCTAATGGTCAGCAGTAAAACTGCTGTTGTCAAATGGTTCTTTGGAGGGAAAACTTTACTGAACTGTTTTGAGTCATTCATTGCTGTGCAGCTCATCAGAACCTACCTATTAACCATTGGTTTTATACTCCTCTTCTATAAGAACTTGCACCCATGGTCAGGCAAAGTATTGCTGGTAAATACTGAAAATCAGCCAGAAGCACTGTCATTTTATGTAAACATGTAGAGAAACTCAATTAAAAGAATACAAATAAGCAGCTAAGAAATTACTGTCACTCTTGGAGTAGAATTGGATAGTTTTTTAGTAAAAAAGTATGCAATATTTATAAAACATATGTATATATTCGCACATCACAATGAGTAAAGATGCTAAATGTGACTTTATTAAGATACTCTTAAAAATTATAAGCAGCAAAATCTTGGAAATGGTTTCTAATAAAATTGATTTTTCTTCTGTAAATGTGAATTTGTAATTTTATTCTTCTTACATGTAATTATAGAATTCATTAAAACAAACTCAAAAATCCATCTGGGTCCAGAACCTGAATTAACTATCATGCATTTTTCACAAATACATTTTTAGAAATAAAAGTTTTATGACCATGCTGCTGTTTATATTAATTGAATGTAACTAAAGTCATTCTAAGTGAACTTTAACAAGTAGAAAACAACTCATCTTAATGCATCTGAAAGCATAAAACCTGTTCTATTGGAAAGAAATTATCACTAATCATTTAAAATACCGATTTACATTCCTACCAACAATGCACAAGGATTCTCTTTGCTCTGCGTTCTCAACACCTGTCATATTTCATATTTATGATAATAGCTGTTTTAATGTGTTTGAAAGGATGACTCATTATGGGTTTTAATTTACATTTATCTGCTAATTGATGGTGCAGAGTAGCTTTAAGTATACAGTTGTTCAAAAAATAGCCAAGTGTAGTAGTGCACACCTGTAATCCCGGCTACTAGAGGCTGAGGCGGGAGAATTGCTTGATTTTTTCAAGCAATTGGAAGTTTCAATAAGTGAAGATTGCACAACTGAACTCCAGCCTGGGCAATAGAATTAGAATCCATCTCAAAAAATTAAATAAATAAATAAATACAAATTGAATATAGAGATATTGGCTGTTTGTATGTCTTCTTTTAAGAAATGTAAATTCAGATCCTTTGCCCGTTTTTTTTTTTTTTTTTTTTAATTGCATTTTAGGTTTGGGAGTACATGTGAAGAACATGGAAGATTGTTGCATAGGTACACACATGGCAGTGTGATTTGCTGCCTTCCTCCCCATCACCTATATCTGGCATTTCTCCCCATGCTATCCCTCAGCAACTCCCCACCCCCCCACTATCCCTCCCCTTTTTCCTCCCGACAGACCCCAGTGTGTGATACTCCCCTCCCTGTATCCATGTGTTCCCATTGTTCAACACCCGCCTATGAGTGAGAACATGCGGTGTTTGATTTTCTGTTCCTGTGTCAGTTTGCTGAGAATGATGGGTTCCAGGTTCATCCATGTCCCTACAAAGGACACGAACTCATCGTTTTTGATGACTGCATAATATTCCATGGTGTATATGTGCCACATTTTCCCTGTCCAGTCTATCATCGATGGGCATTTGGGTTGGTTCCAGGTCTTTGCTATTGTAAACTGTGCTGCAATGAACATTCGTGTGCATGTGTCCTTATAGTAGAACGATTTATAGTCTTTTGGATATATACCCAGTAATGGGATTGCTGGATCAAATGGAATTTCTATTTCTAGGTCCTTGAGGAATCGCCATACCGTCTTCCACAATGGTTGAACTAATTTACACTCCCACCAACAGTGTAAAAGCGTTCCTATTTCTCCACATCCTCTCCAGCATCTGTTGTCTCCAGATTTTTTAATGATCGCCATTCTAACTGGCGTGAGATGGTATCTCAATGTAGTTTTGATTTGCATTTCTCTAATGACCAGTGATGAGGAGCATTTTTTCATATGTTTGTTGGCTTCATGTATGTCTTCTTTTGTAAAGTGTCTGTTCATATCTTTGCCCGTTTTAATAGGCTTGCTTGATTTTTGTTGTTAAGTGGCTTGAGTTCCTTGTATTTATTATTCAAATAAATGATTTAAATAATTTTACCATACATACGAGTTGCAAGTATTTTCTCCAAGTGTGTGGATTGTCTCTTCAATCTACTGATTATTTCCTTTGCTGTGCAGAAACTTTTTAGTTTGATGTGGTGCAATCCAATTGCTTTTTTGTTGTGCTTTTGTAGCCTTTGCTTTTGGGGTGATAGAATGGAGGTTTCAAAATAAAATAAAATTTGAAATAATTACTACATAATCCAGCTAGTCTACTTCTCAATGTGTACTCAGAGGATTGAAAATTAGTATGTCAAAGAGATATTTGCACTCCCGTACTCATGTTGGCAGTATTCACAATAGCCCAGATATGGAAACAACCCAAGTGTTTATCAACAGATCAGCAGATAATGTGTGCCACATATAAACAATGGAATACACTGTACAGCCTCAAATAAAAGAAGAAAGTTCTGTTATTTGTTTGTGGCAAAAATGAAGGGAATTGGAAGACTTTATGCTCAGTGTAATAAGACAGGCAAAGAAAGACAAGTATAGCATGATCACAATTGTATGTGTAATCTAAAAGAGTTGAACTCATAAAATAACAGTGAATATGCCAGGCGTGGTGGTGCATGCCTGTAACTCCAGTACTTTGGGAAGGTGAGGTGGTTGGATCCCTTGAGGTCAGGAGTTTGAGGCCACAGTGAGCCATAGTTTGTGCCACTGCAGTCCAACCTAGGCAACACAGCAAGACCCTGACTCTTTAAACAAACACACACAAAAGAGTCACAGATTGGTGTGTGGGGTAGTGATGGGAGTGAATAAGGAATGAGGAGATGTTCATCAAAGGGTAAAAATTTCAATGAGACAGAAACAAATTCTGGTGATCTGTTGCACAGAATGGTAACCACAGTTAATAAATGTACTCTTCAAAATTGTTTTTATGTATTTTTTTTTAAAGGCCAGGCATGGTGACTCAGGCCTGTAATCCCAACACTTTGGATGGCCATGGTGGCAGGATCTCTAAAGGTCAGGAGTGTGAGACCAGCCTGGCCAAGACGATGGAACACTGTCTCTATTGAAAATACAAAAATAAGCCAGGTTCGTGGTATGCGCCTGTAGTCCTAGTTACTTGAGTAACCGAGGCAAGAAAATCAATTGAATCTGAAAGACAGAGGTTGTAATGAGCTGAGACTGCAATCCAGTCTGGTCGACAAAAGTGAAACTCCGTCTCAAAAAATTTGCTGAAAAAGTAGAATTAAAATATTCTTAGCAAAAGAATTGGTAAGTATGTGAGGTGGTGGGTATGTTAACTAGCCCAGTTTAATTATTTTGTAATGTATACATGTATTATAAAATCACTTTTTGTCCCATAAATACTTACATTTGTTAATTTAAAATAATATATCTAAAAGAATCAATTAAAATGAAAATGAACTTGACCTAATATACATAGACCCTAATATATGTTTATGAGTCTTTCTATTCAGTCTATTTTGCTTCTATAATTTCTTAGGGAACACTCACCAGGGGGACAGATGAAGAACACGAAAACTTAATATTATATAAGTTTCATTATTTTGGTGTTGTCGTTGTTTTTCCTCCTAACTTTTTGTACCAACACGATGGAGACACCATTCTTATTCACCTTTTCTTTTCCATTTCTTTCTCATGAGAAATTACCATTGAAAATAAATCTTGTCTGCATTTGTGTACAATTCTTTTCTGCTCCTATTGGTGACCCTCTTTACCTTTGCTTTAGATTTCACTGCTTCTTTAAACACAGATTTACTTATTATTTATTGTCTCCTGGTATTATTACTTTGTCGCTCTATCTGAAGAATCATTTTCTTTTTATTTTATTGTTTATTTATTTATTGGGATGGAGTCTCTTGCACAATCTTCTCTCACTGCAACCTTGGCCTCCTGCATTCATGCAATTCTCCTGCCTCAGCCTCCCAAGTATTTGGTATTACAGGCCAAATACTTGGGAAGAATGTAATAATAATACATAAGCTGTATATTATTTAATCTAGTTGTAGAGTTAATTTTTACAATCGAATAATTTAGAGACTTGTGATTAAACTGGCTCAAGATAGGATTTGATTATTTGTAAAAACTACTATACTGTAGTGAAATAAATTAACTTAACTTTCAACATTTTTGGAAATAGGCCAAAACACAATGACTCAGAACTGTAATCCCAGCACTTTGGGAAATCCAGGTGAGTGGTTTATGAGGTTGGGAGTTCAAAACCAGTCTGGCCAAGATGGTATGATGGTGAAACCCCACCTCTACTAAAAGTTACAAAAATTAGTCTGGCATTGTGGCATGTGCCTGTAACCTCAGCTACTCAGGGGTCTGATAAATATGAGTAGCTGGGATTACAGGTGTATTTATATATTTTATATACCTATATATATAATAGTTATATCACTTAAAGTGTGTGTGTGTGTGTATATATATATATATATGGAAAATAATAGTTATATCACTTAAAATTCTTAAGAAATATATGTATTTCTAAACTATTTCTTATTGCATGAAAGAGAGAATCGTTCTCATGTTAATGATGGAAGCAGCCTTGAACAAAATCTTACTAAGCAGCCTGGATATGATGACTCATGCCTGTAATCCCAGCACTTTGGGATTTTGGGATGGGGAATGACTTGAGGTCAAGAGTTTGAGACCAGCCTGACCAACATGGTGAAACCCTCTTTCTACTAAAATACAAAAATTATCTGGGGCATGGTGGCACATACCTATAATCCTGGCTACTCAGGACCTGAGATGGGAGAATGACTTGAACCCAAAGGGTAGAGACTGCAGAGAGCTGTGATGGCGCCACTGCATTCCAGGCTGTATGACAAAGTGAGACTCTACTTCAAAAAAAAAAAAAAAAACTTTCTAAATATTAAGAAGCAAATGGAGAAAATAGATGTGGAAATCAGCTTTGAAAAACTCTCTCAGTTTGTTGTTGTTGTTAGATTTGGTTTTGTTTTTGTTTTTAAACACAGTCTTGCCCTGTGGCCCAGGTTGGAGTCCTGTGGAATGATCATGGCTCACTACAGCCTCAACCTCCCTAAGTTCAAGTGATTTTTCCACCATAGCCTCCTGAACATCTCTACTCTCAGGACTCTAGCTATCCTCCTACCTCTGCTTCCCATCATGCAGGTATGGGCTACCACACCCAGCTTATTTTTTTATAGAGTTTAAGATCTTACCATGTTGTCAAGTCTGGTTTCAAACTCCTGGACTCAAGTGATTAATTCACCTAAGCCTCCCAAAGTGATGGGATTACTGGCATGAACCAGCATATCCAGTCTCCTACTGGTATATTTAGAAGATTATACACATGTCTAGTATTGGATACATGCCCTGAGAAGACCCTGAATTTCTCACTTTTCCCAGACCTTAGGCTGAACACTAGAGTTCCACAAAGAGTCAACCTGCAAAGTCTGGGCAGATTTTCTTTTCTTTCTTCCCCTCCTTCTTTCCAACATTTTTTTGCTTGGACTGTTTTCTAAATATGTGCCAAAAAGAGTAGATGGACAATGGGGTGACAGAACACAGGTTAACTGGTCATACATGACAAAGAATAAAGACTACAAAAATAGCTTCAGAAGGTTGCTAAACAAGTAAACAACCACCAAAATTAAGCAATCATGGAGGGCAGCAATAGTTTTCTGGATATACTGAATAATATGTAAAGTTTCCACTATTTAACAAGAAAATACAAGGCATTAAAAGGAACAGAAAAAAGCACACTCAAAGGAAAAATAATGAAAAGAATCCATACTTCAGCAAGCCCAGACATGATATTTTCTAAGTAAATAGTTTAATTCACTTGACTTTAATATTCTAAAATACCTAATGGAAGCCAGAAGAACAGTGTTTCAAAAATGGAAAATATCAATAAAGACATATAAGTTATTTTTAAAACTAAAGTCAATAACCTGTAACTAGAAGGATTGAATACCAGGCATGAGCATGCAGAAAGCATAATCAAGGACTTAATGATGGATTGTTTGATATTACTCCATCTAAGGAACAAGAAGAGAAAAACAAGAAAAATGAACAAAACTAAAGTTTCTAAGGGACATCGTCAATACTATCAACATATTCATCATGGGAGCTCCAGGGGAAGATGAGAGATGTGGATAAGAAGAATATTAGAAGGAACAATGGCTGAAACTTTCCAAATGTGCTGATAGATCCAAATATACTTATACAAGAATCTTCAAAGAAAAACCAGTATTCCAAGAAGAATAAACTCAAAAATATCTACACTGAACTCAGACACTAAAGTTGAGAAAGAAAAATAAATAGAGAACTTGAAAAGAAGCAAGACAGAAGTAACGAATCACATGTAAGCTATTCTCAATTACATTAACAGTCAATTTCTCATTAACAATTACGGAGGGAAAAAATCATGGGGATGACACTTTTAAAGCTGTGAAAGAAAAAAATAAAGTCAATCATAAACTCAATATCTTGAAAATTATGGGTCAGTAAGGTATTTTCAAGCAAACAGAAGTAAAACGTTTTGGCCTTGTAAAACATATTAAGAAGTAAGAAGTCAAAGAACAATAGTAACTCCTGCAAATAAAGAAAGAAAGGACATCAATAATTACAACAGGAAATATGAAAGCCAATATGATTGTATTTGGGGATTCTGTGAGTTTATTTTTCTACTAGATTTAAATGACAAGAGGTGAGGCAATGTACTCACACCTGTAATTTCAACCAATGTGAGAGAATTGATTGACTTAGGAGTTTGAGACCAGACAGGGCAACAAAGTGTGACCCTGTCTTTGCAGAAAATAAACCAAATCAGCCAGGTGGGGTGGCACACAGCTATGTTTCCAGCTTTGTGGGACGCTGAGGTGAGAGGATACCTTGAACCTGGGAACTGAGGAAGGCTGTAGTAAATCATGTTTAGCCTGTGTGACTCAAACCCTGTCTCAATAAAGTAAAATAATAAAATAAAGAAATTACAGAGAAGAACACAATATTTTTTTGTCTGTGCTGTGAGCACAGATTGTGTAACAAGAAATTTTTGACAAAATGTGCAGGAAGGTAGGAAAAGTGTAATGGGAAAATACATTTTTGTTCATTTATTTATTTATTTATCTATTTTATACTTGAAGTTCTGGGGTACATGTGCAGAACATGCAGGTTTGCTACATAGGTATACACATGCCATGGTGATTTGCTAATTACACCAACCTATCATCTACATTAGGTATTTCTAATAATTCTATCCCTCCCCTAGCGTCCCATCCCCTGACAAGCCCTGGTATGTGATGTTACCCTCCTGTGTCTATGTGCTTTCATTGTTCAATGACAACTTATTAGTGAGAACATGCAATGTTTTTCTGTTCTTTTGTTAGCTTGCTGAAAATGACGGTTTTCATCTTCATGCATGTCTCTTCAAAGAATGTGAACTCATCAATTTTTATTGCTGCATGGTATATGTGCCTCATTTTCTTTCTTTTTTAATATTATTTTTTTAATTTACATATATATATTATTGCATTTTTGGTTCTGGTGTACATGTAAAGAACATGCAATATTGTTGCATAGGTACGTACATGGCAATGTGGTTTGCTGCCTCCATCCCCATCACCTATATCTGGCATTTCTCCCCATTTTATCCCTCCCCAACTCCCTGTCCCCACTGTCTCTCCCCTAGTCTTCCACCACAGACTTCAGTGTGTGATGCTCCCCTCCCTGTGTCCATGTGTTTTCATCATTCAACACCCGCCTGTGAGTGAGAACGTGTGCTGTTTGATTTTCTGTTCCTGTGTTAGTTTGCTGAGAATAATGATTTCTACATTCATCCATGTCCTTACTAAAGACATGAACTCATCACTTTTTGTGGCTGCATAGTATTCCATGCTGTATACATGCCACATTTTCCCTGCCCAGCCCATCATTGATGGGCATTTGGGGTTGCTTCCAAGTCTTTTCTATTGTAAACAGTGCCACAATGAACATACATGTGCATGTGTCTTTATGATAGAAAGATTTAAAATCCTTTGAGTATAAACCCAGCAATGGAATTGTTGGGTCAAATGGAATTTCTATTTCTAGATTCTTGAGGAATCACCACATTGTCTTCCATAATGGTTGAACTAATTTTCACTCCCACCAAGAGTGTAAAATGTTTCTATTTCTCCACACCCTCTCCAGCATCTATTGTCTCCAGATATTTTAATGATCGCCATTCTAATGGGTGTGAGATAGTATCTCAATGTACTTTTGATTTGCATTTCTCTAATGACCACTGATGTTGAGCAGTTTTTCCTATATTTGTTTGCCTCATATATGTCTTCTTTTGAAAAGGGTCTGTTCATATCCTTTGCCCACTTTTCATGTATTTGTTTGTTTGTTTGTTTGTTTCTTGGAAATCTGTTTTAGTTATTTGTAGATTTTGGATGTAAGTCCTTTGTCAGATGGGTAGATTGCAAAAATTTTTTCCCACTCTGTTGGTTGCCGGTTCACTCTTATGATGGTTTCTTTTGCTCTGCAGAAGCTCTGGAGTTTAATGAGATCCAATTTGTCTATTTTGGCTTTTGTTGTCAATGCTTTTGCTGTTTTAGTCATGAAGTCCTTGCCTATGCCTATGTCCTGAATGGTTTTGCCTAAGTTTTCTTTTAGGATTTTTATGGTGTTAGGTCCTATGTTTAAGACTTAATCCCCCTGGAGTTAATTTTAGTCTAAGGTGTCAGGAAGGGGTCCAGTTTCTGCTTTCTGCACATGGCTAGCCAGTTTTCCCAACACCTTTATTAAACAGGGGAATCATTTCCCCATTGCTTGTTTTTGTCAGGTTTGTCAAAGATCAGATGATTGTATTTGTGTAGCATTGTCTTTGAAACCTTTGATCTGTTCCATGGGTCTATAACTCTATTTTGGTACCAGTAGCACTCTGTTTTGTTTAGTGTAACCTTTTAGTGTAGTTTGAAGTCCAGTAGTGTCATGCCTCCAACTTTGTTCTTTTCACTTAGAATTGACGTGGCTATGAGGGCTCTCTCTTGATTCCATGTGAAGGTTAAGGTGCTTTTTTCCAGTTCTGTGAAGAAGGTCATTGGTGGCTTGATGGGGATAGCGCTGAATCTCTAAATTACTTTGGGCAGTATGACCATTTTCATGATATTGATTCTTCCTAATCATGAGCATGGAATATTCTCCATCTGTTTGTATCCTCATATTTCATTGAGCCATGGTTGGTCGTTCTCCTTGAAGAAGTCTTTTACATCCTTTGTTAGTTGTATTTCTAGGTATTTTATTCTCTTTATATCAACTGTGAATGGCAATTCATTTTTGATTGGGCTCTCTTTACTTCTGTTATTGGTGTATAGAAATGCTTGTGATTTTTTCACATTGATTTTGTAATCCTGAGACTTTACTGAATTTGCTTATTAGTTTGAGGAGATATGGGTTGAGATGACTGGGTCTTCTAAATATACAATCATGTCGTCTGCAAATAGAGACAATTTCACATTCTCCTTTCCTAATAGAACATCCTTTATTTCTTTTTCTTGCCGGATTATTCTGGTCAGAACTTCCAATACTATATTGAATAGAAGTGGTGAGAGAGGGCATCTCTGTCCAGTGCCAGATTTAAAAGGGAATGCTTCCAGTTTTTGCCCATTCAGTATGATATTGGCTGTGGGTTTGTCATAAATAGCTTTTATTATTTTGAGATATGTTCTGTCGATATCTAGTTTATTGAGAGATTTTAGAATAAAGTGCTATTGAATTTTGTCAAAGGCCTCCTCTGCATCTGTTTGGATAATCACGTGGTTTTTGTGTTTCGTTCTGTTTATGTGGTGGATTACCTTTATAGATTTGCAGATGTTGAGCCAAGCTTGCATCCCCAGAATGAAGCCTACTTGATCATGATGTATAAGCTTTTTGATGTGCTGTTGCAATTGGTTTGCCAGTATTTTATTAAAGATTTTTGCATCTATGTTCATCATGGATATTGGCCTGAAGTTTTATTTTTTTCTTGTTGAATCTCTGCTGGCTTTTTGTATCAGGATGATGTTGGTCTCATAAAATGAGTTGAGGAGGATTCCTTCTTTTTGGATTGTTTGGAAGAATTTCAGGAGAAGTGGTACCAGCTCCTCTTTGTATATCTGGTAGAATTCAGCTGTGAACTCATCTGGAACTGGGCTTTTTTGGTTGTTAAGCTATTAATAGCTGCCTCATCTTCAGCCCATGTTATTGGTCTATTCAGGGTTTTGACTTCTTCCTGGTTTAGGCTCAGGAGGTGTAAGTGTCCAGGAATTTATACATTTCTTCCAGTTTTCCTGTTTATGTGCATAGAATTGTTTGCAGTAATCTCTGATGGTGGTTTTTATTTCTGTGGAATCTGTGGTGATATCCCCTTTATCGTTTTTTATTGCATCTATTTGATTATTCTTTTTTTCCTTTTTTATTAATCTGGCTAGTGCTCTATTTTGTTGATCAAAAAAAAAAACAGGCCCTGGATTTATTCATTTTTTGAAGGGTAATTTTTTGTGTCTCTATCTCTTTAATTTCTTCTCTGATCTTAGTTGTTTCTTGTCTTCTTCTAGGTTTTGAGTTTTTTTGATCTTGTTCCTCTAGCTCTTTCAATTTTGATAATAGGGTGTCGATTTTTGATCTCTCCTTGATTCTCATGTGGGCATTTATTGCTACATATTTTCTCTAGACACTGCTTTAAATGTGTCCCAGAGATTCTGGTATGTTGCATCTTCATTCTCGTTGGTTTTGAAGAACAATTTTATTTCTGCCTTCATTTCATTTTTTATCCAGTCAACATTCAAGAACCAGTTGTTCAGTTTCCATGAAGGTGTGTGGTTCTGACTTAGTGTCTGAATTCTGAATTCTAACTTGATTGCACTGTGGATTGAGAGATGGCTTGTTATGATTTCCGTTCTTTTGCATTTGATGAGGAGTAATTTACTTCCATTTATGTGGTCAGTTTTAGAGTAGATGTGATATGGTGCTGAGAAGAATATATATTCTGTGGATTTGGGGTACACAGTTCTGTAAATGTCTCTTAGGTTTGCTTGGTCCAGGTCTGAGTTCAAGTCCTGGATATCCTTGTTAATTTTCTGCCTCATCGATCTGCCTAATATTGACATTGAAGTGTTAAAGTCTCCCACTATTATTGTGTGCTAGTCTAAGCCTCTTTGTAGGTCATTAAGAACTTGCTTTATGTATCTGGGTGTGACTATATTGGGTGCGTATACATTTAGGATCGTTAGCTCTTCTTGTTGCATTGATCTTTTTACCATTATGTAATGTCCTTCTTTGTCTCTTTTGATCTTTGTTGGTTTAAAGTCTGTTTTATCAGAGACTAGGATTGCAACTCATGCTTATTTTTGCTCTCCTTTTGCTTGGTAGATCTTCCTTCATCACTTCATTTTGAGCCTATGTGTATCCTCACATGTGAGATGGGTTTCCTGGGTATAGCACGCTAGTGGGTTTTGACTTCTACCCAATTTTCCAGTCTCTGTTTTGAATGAGGATTTAGCCCGCTTACATTTAAGTTTAATATTGTTATGTGTGGATTTGATCCTGCCATTTCAGGAGCTGTTGTATGTCAGGCCTCGTGGTAATGAAATCTCTGAGCAATTGCTTATTCATAAAGGATTTTATTGCTCCTTCACTTATAAAACTTAGTTTGGCTCGATATAAAATTCTAGGTTGAAAGTTCTTTTCTTTAAGTATGTGGATTATTGGCCTCACTCTCTTCTGGCTTGTAGGGTTTCTGCTGAGAGATTCTCTCTGAGTCTGATGGACTTCCCTTTTTGGATAACTCAACAGTTCTCTCTGTCTGCCCTTAACATTTTTTTCTTCATTTCAACCCTGGTGAATCTGACGACTATGTGCCTTGGGGTTGCTATTCTTGAGGAAAATCTTTGTGGTGTTCTCTGTATTTCCTGGACTTGAGTGTTGGCCTGCTTTGCTAGGTTGGGGGAAGTTCTCCTGGATAATATCCTGAAGAGCGTTTTCCACCTTGGATTCATTCTCTCTGTCACATTCAGGTACATCTCTCAAAAGTAGATTAGGTCTTTTCCCATATTTCTTGGAGGCTTTTTTCATTTCATTTCACTCCTTTTTGTCTAATCTTGCATTCTCATTTTATTTCATTGAGTTGATCTTCAGTCTCTGATATCCTTCCTTCTGCTTTGTTGGTTCAGCTACTGAAATTTGTGTATGCTTTTTGAGATTTTTGTGTTGTGTTTTTCAGCTCCATCAATTAATTTATATTACTCTCTAAGCTGTTTATTCTCGCTAGCATTTCATCAAACCTTTTTTCAAAGTTCTTCATTTCTTTGCATCAGGTAAAACAAAATATTTTTAACTCAGAGAAGTTTGTTATTGCAGACCTTCTGAAGCCTGTTTCTGTCAATTCATCAGTCTCAGTCTCCATCACTCCTTGTTCCTTTGCTGGTGAGGAGTTGTGATCACTTGGAGGAGGAGAAACATTCTGGATTTGGGTATTTTCATTCTCTTTGCACTGGTTTCTTCCCATCTTTGTGGATTTATCTATCTGTCATCTTTGTGGTTGGTGACGTTCAGATGGGGTCTCTGAGTGGATGTCCTTTTTGTTGCTGATGAAGTTATTTATTTCCGTTTCTTAGTTTTCCTTCTAACAGTCAGGCCCCTCTGCTGTAGGACTTCTGGAGGTCCACTCCAGACCCTGCTTGTCTGGGGGTCAACTGCAGCAGCTACAAAACAGTTAGGGTTGCTGTCAGTTTCTTCCTCTGTTGTCTTTGTCTCTGAAGGATACATGCCAGATGTCAGCCTGAGCTCTCCTTTATGAGGTGTCTCTTTGATTATACAGGGATCAGGGAGCTGCTTGAGGAGAGAGTCTGTCCCATATAGGAGCTCAAGTGCTGAGCTGTGAGCTGTTATTCTGTTCAGAGCTGTTAGGCAGGTACATTTAAGTCTGCTGCAGCGGAATGTATAATCGCCTTTTCCCCCCCCAGGGTCTCTGTCTGAGAAGGTGGAGCTGTATTTATAAATTTCTGTCATTCTACTGCCTTTTTTCAGAGATGCCCTGCCCAGCAAAGAGGTAGCCTAGTCACAGTCTGCCAGCAGAGGTTTTCCTGAGCTGCCATGGGCTCTGCCTAGCTGTGGTGTAAACTTCCTTGCAGTTTTGTTTATAGAAGTATAGTTAGAACTGCCTAAGTAATGGTGGTTTGCTTCAGTACTGGCAGACTATCTCTGTAATGGCGGACTGCTTTGGTAATGGTGGATTGCCTTGGTAATGGAGGACTTCCTTGGTAATGGCAGACTGCTGCTGTAATGGTGGAATGACTCAGTAATGGTGGACTGCCTCGGTAGTGGTGGACTGCCTCTGTAATGGTGGATACCCTTCCTCCCACAAAGCTGAACCATCCCAGGTGCAGCTGTACTGGCTGTGAAACTCAATCCAGAGCGTTTCTGATTGCTGGTCTTTGTGGGGGGTGGAACCGGCTGAGCCAGATCACCTGGCTCCCTGTTTCAGCCTTCTTTTTTTCAATTAAATGGGCCACTCTGTCTCCCATGTATTCCAGCTGCCCCAGTCACCAGTTGAAACAGTGCCAGGATTTCTGTGAATTTTTGTGCAGAGACACACTGCACCAGCTTAACCAGCCACACTGGAGACTCACGGCACGTTTCCACCTGGGAATCTCCTAGTCTGTGGGCAGTAAAAATCCATTTTGAAATGCAGTGATTACTCATCCTCTGTGTTTTCACTGGGAACTGCAATTGGAGCTGTTCCTATTCAGCCATCTGAGCCCATGTGCCACATTTTCTTTATCCAGTCTATTATTGATTCACATTTGGGTGGGTTCCTGGTCTTTGTTATCATGAATAGTGCCACGGTAAACATATTTTGTATGTGTCTTCATAGTAGAGTGATTTATAATTCTTTGGGTATATATCCAGTAATGGGATTGCTAGGTCAAATGGTATTTCTAGTTCTAGATCCTTGAGGAAATATCACATTGTCTTCCACAATGGATGAACTGGGCATTGTGGTATACACCTGTAATCCCAGCTACTCAAGAGGCTGAGAGAAGAGAATCACTTGAACCCAGGAGGAAGAGATTGCAGTGAGCCAAGATTGTACCACTGCATTTCAGCCTGGGAAACAGAGTGAGAGTTTGTCTCAAAAAAATATAATAATAATAAAGAAAAGGTAAATTAAAACTGGTTATTAGGAAATTCACAAAGAACAAAATGAAAAAATGCAAAGAATGAAGAACAGTTACAAGATATGCAAAATACCTCAAAGGAGCAAATCTAAAAAGTACTGATATTCAAGAGGGAAGCTCAGCAAGATGAAGGTAGACAGACTATATTCAAATGAATCATAAGAACTTTTGTGAATGTGAGAAAGATATAAATACACAGATTCAGAAAAGTTAGAGACTACACCAAAATTAACACCCAATAAAACTAACACAGGACAAATGATAATTAATCTCAAAGGTCAAGTAATAAAAAAGATTCTGAAAGCAATAAGGGAAGATAAAAAAGTGGAGGAGCTTGAGATGATTCAGCAAAAGAATTATCAATAATAAGTTTTTAAGGAAGACACAGTATTAAAAGATGTAAATTGTTTCATTAAAAACTTAATTGGCAGGGTGGGTAAAAGTCCAAACTTTTTATGTGACAAAAGTTATCAGTTCAGTTAATTATTACCTATGAGATGTTTTAAATGATGCTTATGATAGCCATCAAACAATCCAAAATCTATAGCAGCTACAACAACAATAAAGACAAAGGAGTAAAAGCTTATAACTACAGAAAAAAAATTAAATACAAAAACTTAAAAGTAGACAACAATGAAGAAGGAAAGTAAAATAATAATGATGAATCAATCAGAAAACAAGTAACAAGATAACAAAAAGAACTTACCTACCAATAATTATATTGAATGTAAATAAAAGAAATTATACAATTAAAAGACACAGAGTGGTGAAATGGATTTTAAAAATAAGATCTGAATATGTGTCACTTAAAAGAGGCACACTTAAGCTTAAAGACACATATAGGTTGAAAATGAAAAAGTAGAAGAAGATGACATACAGAAATGGCATTTAAAAATTAGATGTGGCCATACTCATATCTGATATAAGAGATTTTAAGTCAAAACCTGTCATAAGATTCAGACGGCCATCATTTAGCATAAAGCAATAAATTCATCAAGAGGATATAACAATTATATATACATATATGCAACATCGGAGCACTTAAACATATTTTTTAATTGCATTTTAGGTTTTGGAGTACATGTGAATAACATGCAAGATTGGTGCATAGGTACACTCATGGCAGTGTGATTTGCTGTTTTCCTCGCCATCACTTACATCTGGCATTTTTCCCCATGCTATCTCTCCCCAATTCCCCACCCCATACTGTCCCTCCCCTATTTCCCCCTGATGGGCCCCAGTGTGTGATGTTCCCCTCCCTGTGTCCATGTGTTCTCACTATTCAGCACTCACCTATGAGTGAGAACATGCAGTGTTTGACTTTCTGTTCTTGTGTCAGTTTGCTGAGAATGATGGTTTCCAGATTCATCCATGTCCCTACAAAGGACAAGAACTCATAGTTTTTGATGGCTGCATAATATTCCATGGTGTGTATGTGCCACATTTTCCCTGTCCAGTCTATCATCGATGGGCATTTGGGTTGGTTCCAGGTCTTTGCTATTGTAAACCGTGCTGCAATGAACATTCATAGGAGCACCTAAATATTTAAAGTAAAGAAACAGACATGAAAGAAAAATGTGGCAATAAAATAATAGTAGGAAACTTCAATATCCCAATTACAACAAGAAATAAATAAATACAACAAAATATTAATAAGGAAATATCAGTCTTAAATTGTAGTTTTTCACTAAATGGACCAAATAGAAATATATGTAACTTTAGATTCTGCAGCAGCCGAATATATATTTTGCTATAACACACATGGAAGCATCTTTACAATGGACCACGTTAGGCTATAAAACAAGTCTTAACAAAATTAAGAATACTAAAAACATATTTAATATTGTTTCAGACCATCATGGTAGTAAATCAAAAATCAGTAAAAAGAGGAAGCTTGGAAAATTAATCAGGAATACATGAAAAATTTCAAAAGTTACTCCTAAACAACTGGTGGATAAAAGGAAAAATAAAAAAGGAAAATTCAAAAATCCCTAGAGACAAATCATTGTGGAAATACAACATAGCTAAACTTATGATGTGCTCTAAAGTAGCTTTATGAAGGATAATTATAGCAATAAATGCATACATGAAAAAAATAAAGTTCACAAATAAACACCCTTTCATTGTACCTAAGGAACTAGAAAAAATACAAACAACAACAAAAAATGAAATCCAAAATTAGCACAATAAAGAAATTAATTGAAACAGAAATAAATCAAATAGACAACATACAAATCATAGAAAGAATCATTGCAATTTTGAGTTGTTTTTTTGAAGAAAAAATTAACAAACACTTAGCTAGACTAAGAAAAATTAAGATTAAAAAAATAAAATAATTAGGGGGACAGATCCAAGACGGCCGATTAGGAGCAGCTCAGGATTGCAGCTCCCAGTGAAAGCATAGAGGGTGAGTGGACACCACATTTCCAGAGGCATTTTTATTTTTATTGCCTACAGACCAGGAGATTCCCAGGTGGAGGAGCCCTACAGGTCACCAGTGAGGCTGTTTTGGCCAGCGAGGCTGTTTTGGATGGTGTGGCTGTTTTCCCGGTGCCCCAGCACAGCAGTGTTCTGAACAAAATATGCAGGTCCAAGTGCTGTTTTAGCTGGTGATTGGAGCTCCTGGGAGATACAGTCACTCATTCAACTGATAAAATAGGGGACTGAAATAGGGAGCCAGGTCAGAGATTCCTGGGCAAAAGAACACCATAAATCTCAGGGCGGCTGTTTCATCCAGTGCACTGGGTCACCACACAGGAAATCACACAGATCACAGTGCCTTTTCAACAGGTGACGGGAACACCTGGGAGACAGAGTCAATCATTAAAAAAAAATAAAATAAAGGGCTCTGAGGAAGGGAGCCAGGTGATAAGGCTTGGCTCACCCCACCCCCACAAAAAAACAGCAATCTGAAATATTCTGGATTGAGAGTTTCACAACAAGCAGAGCTGAACCCGGGACAGTCCAGCTCTGTGGGGGGAGGAGCGTCCACCATTACTGAGACAGTCCACCACTACGGAGGTTGTTTGCCATTGCTGAGGCAGCCTGCCCTTACAGAGAGAGTCCACCATTATAGAGGTGGGCTGCTATTGCTGTGACAGTTCTAACTACACCCTTATAAACAGGACTGCAGGGAAATTTACATGGCAGCTGGTTGAAGCCCACAGCAGATCAGCAAAGCCTCTGCAGGCAGACAGTGACTAGGCTGCTTCCTCGTTGGGTAGGGCAGCCCTGACAAAAGGCAGCAGCACAAACGAAACTCACAACTAAAGCCCTAACTCCCCAGGACAGAACACCTGGAGGAAAAACAAAAAGGGCAGGGTGGGTTACGAGTTTTGCTGCAGCAGACCTAAACGTACCTGCTCAGCAGCTCTGAATGAACAACGGAGCTCACAGCTTAGCACTTGCACTCCTATAAAGGACAGACTGTCTCCTCAAGCAGCTCCCTGATCCTGCTGTATCCAAATGGTCACCTCACAAAGTAGAGCTCAGACTGACATCCAGCGGGTATCCTTCTGGGACAAAGATAGCAGAAGAAGAAACTGGCAGCAACCCTTACTGTTCTGCAACTGCTGCAGGTGATCCCCAGGCAAGCAGATCCTGGAGTCAACCTCAGCAGTCCTACAGCAGAGGGGTCTGACTGTTAGAAGGAGAACTAAGAAACAGAACATAATAATTCATCATCAACAAACTGGACGTCCACTCAGAGACCCAATCTGAAAGTCAACAACCACAAAGACGACAGGTGGATAAATCCACAAAGATGGGAAGGAACCAGTGCAAAAATGATGAAAACACCCGAAACCAGAATGCCTCTCCTCCTACAAGGGATCCTCACCAGAAAGGGGCTGGATGGAGAATGAGTGTGATGAATTGACAGAATCAGGCTTCAGAACATGGGTAATAAGAAACTTCTGTGAGCTAAAAGAACATGTTCTAACCCAATGCAAGGAAACTAAGAACCTTGAAAAAAAGATTTGATGAAATGCTAATGAGAATAAACAACTGAACAACAGGCTCTTTAATGTTGACTGGAAAACCAATGCAATGAAGGCAGAAATAAAAATGTTCTTTGAAACCAATGAGAATGAAGACACAACATACTAGAATCTCTGGGACACATTTAAAGCAGTGTCTAGAGGAAAATATACAGCAATAAATGCCCACATGAGAAGCAAGGAAAGATCTAAAATCCACACCCGTCAAAATTGAAAAAGCTAAAGAAGCAAGATCAACACAACTCAAAACCTAGCAGAAGACAAGAAATAACTAAGACCAGAGCAGAAATGAAGGGGATAGAGACACAGAAAAACCTTCAAAAACCAATAAATCCAGAAGCTGATTTTTCAAACAGATCAACAAAATAGACAGACCACTAGCCAGATTAATAAAAAAGAATAGAGAGAATAATCGAATAGATGCAATAAAAAATGATAAAGGAGATATCACTACAGATTCCACAGAAATATAAACCATCATCAGAGATTATTACAAATTGCAAAAATATCTATGCACATAAACTAGTAAACCTGGAAGAAATGGATACATTCCTGGACACCTGCGTCCTACCAAGCCTAAACCAGGAAGAACTCGAAACCCCTAATAGAAAAATAACAGGGTCTGAAGTTGAGGCAGCAATGAAGAGCCTACCACCCAAAAAAAGCCCAGGTAGAAATGGGTTCACAGCCGAATTCTACCAGACATCCAAGAGGAGCTGGTATGATTCCTGAAGCTATTCCAAACAATCTAAAAAGAGGGAATCCTTCCCAAATCATTTTATGAGATCAGCATCATCCTCATACCAAAACCCGGCAGAGACTCAGCAAGAAAAGAAAACTTCAGGCCAATGTCCATGATGAACAGAGATGCAAAAATCTTCAAGAAAATACTGGCAAACCTATTGCAACAGCACATGAAAAAGCTTATTCAGCATGATCAAGTAGGATTCATCCTGGGGATGACAGGCTGGTTCAACATATGCAAGTCTGTAAACATAATCCACCACATAAACAGAATCAAAGACAAAAACCACATGATTATCTCAATTGATGCAGAGAAAGCCTCTGACAAAATTCTACAGCGCTTTATGCTAAAAACCCTCAATAAACTAGGTATCGTTGGAATGTATCTCAAAATAATGAAAGCAATTTAAAACAAACCAACAGCTAATATCCTACTGAATGGGCAAAAACTGGAAGAGTTCCCTTTGAAATCTGGCACCAGACAAGGATGCCCTCTATCACCACTCCTATTCAATATAGTATTGGAAGTTCTAGCCAGAGCAATCAGTCAAGAAAAAGAAATAAAACGTATCCAAATAGGAAAGGAGGGAGTCAAGTTTTCTCTGTCTGCAGACGACATGATTGTGTATCTGGAAGACCCCATCGTCTCAGCCCTAAATCTTCTGAAACTGTTAAGCAACTTCATCAAAGTCTCAGGATACAAAATCAATGTGCAAAAATCACAAGCATTCGTATACACCAATAACAGACTTAAAGAGAGCCAAATCAAGAATGAACTGCCATTCAAAATTGCCACAAAGAGAGTAAAATACCTAGGAATATAACTAACAAGGAATATAAAGGACCTCTTCAAGGAGAACTACAAACCACTGCTCAACAAAATAAGAGATGACACTAACAGATGGAGAAATATTCCATGTTCATGATTAGGAAAAATCAATATCATGAAAATGGCCATACTATGCAAAGTAATTTAGAGATTCAATGCTATCTCCATCAAGCTACCAATGACCTTCTTCATAGAACCGGAAAAAAACACCTTAAAATTCATATTGGACCAAAGAGAGCCCGCATAGCCAAATCAACTCTAAGCAAAAAGAACAAAGAGGGAGGCATCACACTCCCAGACTTCAAACTATACTACAAGACTACATTAATCGAAACAGCATGGTACTGGTAGCAAAACAGAGATATAGACCAATGGAACAGAACAGAGGTCTTGCAGGCAACACAACACATTTACAACCATCCAATCTTTGACAAACCTGATAAAAACAAGCAATGGGGAAAGGAGTCCCTGTTTAATAAATCATGTTGAGAAAACTGGCTAGCCATGGGCAGAAAGCAGAAACTGGACCCCTTCCTGACACCTTACACTAAAATTAACTCCGGATGGATTAAAGACTTAAACATAAGACCTAACACCATAAAAACCCTAGAAGAAAATCTTGACAAAACCATTCAGGACGTAGGCATAGGCAAGGACTTCATGACCAAAACACCAAAAGCATTGTCAATAAATGCCAAAATAAACAAATGGGACCTAATCAAACTCCACAGCTTCTGCACAGCAAAAGAAACCGTCATTACAGTGAATCAGCAACCAACAGAATGGGAAAAAATTTTTGCACTCTACCCATCTGACAAAGGGCTGATGTCCAGAATCTACAAAGAACTAAAACAGATTTACAAGAAAAAAACAAACAAGCCCATTCAAAAGTGGGTGAAGTATAGGAACAGACACTTCACAAAAGAAGACATACATGAGGCCAACAAACATATGCTCATCACTGGTCATTAGAGAAATACAAATCAAAACTGCATTGAGATACCATCTCACACCTGTTAGAATGGGCGATCATTAAAAAATCTGGAGACAACAGATGCTGGAGAGGATGTGGAGAAATAGGAACAGTCTTACACTGTTTCTGGGAGTGTAAATTAGTTCAACCATTGTGGAAGACAGTGTGGCGATTCCTCAAGTACCTAGAAGTAGAAATTCCATTTGACCCAGCAATCCCATTACTGGGTATATATCCAGAGGATTATAAATTTTTCTACTGTAAGAACACATGCACATGAATGTTCATTGCAGTACTGTTCACACTAGCAAGGACATGGAACCAACCCAAATGCTCATGGATGATAGACTGGACAGGGAAAATGTGGCACCATGGAATATTACCCAGCCAACAAAAATGATGAGTTCATGTCCTTTGTAGGGACATGGATGAACCTGGAAACCATCATTCTCAGCAAACAGACACAAGAACAGAAAATCAAACACTGCATGCTCTCACTCACAAGTGGGTGTTGAGTAATGAGAACACATGGACATAGGGAGAGGAGTGTCACACATTGGGGTCTGTTGGGGGGGAAATAGGGGAGGAACAGTGGGGGGTGGGGGAGATGGGGTGAGATAGCATGGGGTGAAATGCCAGATATAGGTGATGGGGATGAAGGCAGCAAATCACGCTGCCATGTGTGTACCTATGCAACAATCTTGCACGTTTTTCACATGTACCCCAAAACCTAAATTGCAATGAAAATATAAAAATAAATAAATAAAAAGATTTTAAGTAAATAAAATAAAATAAAATAAATTAAAAAATTAAATTACAGCAATTATAACAGGCCAATTAGAAATAAGAAAATAAATAAATGAGGGATTATTCTGAATACTTTTATAATAACAACTTGAAAACCCTAGGGAAATGGATACATTTATAGAAAAATACAACGTACAAAGATTGAGTCAAGTAGAAATAGCCTGAGCACATCAATTACAAATTAAGATCGAAGAAGTAATTTTATAAAACCTTTCAAGAATAAAAGTCCGAGAAGAGGTAGCTTTAGGGCTGAAATTCTACCAAATATTCAGAAAAGAATATTAATACTTTTCAAACTCTTCAAAAATAAAAGCAGATCAATATAATGCTTCCAAACATGTTTTATGAGGCCAATATCACCTTGTTACTGAGGCAGACAAGACATCGTGAGAGGCGAGAAATATAAGTTAATTTCTCTGATAAACATTGGTGCAAAAATTCTCAATGAAATATTAGCAATCTGAATCCACCAACATGCCTAAAATATTACACATCATGGCCAAGATTATATATCTCTTGCATAGAAGGGTGGTTTTATATATGCGAATAAATCAATGTGATTCTTTACGTTAAGAGAATGGAATATTAAAAACATACATACAACCTGATTAATGTGGGGAAAGCATTCGAAAAAGTCCAATATTCTTTTTTGGACAAAAAAAAAAGCAAAAAACAAAAAACTCTTCAACAGTGTAGGCATAGAAACAAAGTACTTCTGTGTAATACATGTCATTTTTTTTACTTGCGAGAGTAATCAGACATGCAAAAATACATGGAAATTATGTAAAGAAATAAAATTATCTTTATTTGCAGATGACATAAACTTATATGTAAAAACCACCCCAAATATTTTATTTAAAAAAGAGATAGAACTACTGAATGAATTCAGTAAGGTCATTGTACATATAATTACCTAACTGAAAAATAAATCAAGAAATTCATCTCATTTATAAGCACATAAGAAATTAAATACTTAAGAAAAACTTTAATGAGAAGAATCTCTCCTCTGAAAACTATGAAACATAGATAAAAACAATTGAAGAAGACACAAATAAATGGAAAGACAGTCCATGCTTATGATTTGGAAGAGATAATATTGTTAAATTTTTTCATTGTATCCAAAGCAAAATACAGATTCAACGCAATCCAATCAAAATTTGAATAGCATTCTTTACAGCAATGGAAAATGAATTATAAAATTTGTACAGCAATATAGAAGGTGCTATATTGTTTTCTCAAAACAATTTTGAAGAAAGAAAAATGAAGTAGGAAGAATCATATTGCCTTATTCAATACTGTCATGAAAATAGAAACACGGGCAAATGAACAGAACAGAGAGTCCAGAAATAAATCCAAGCGTGTATAGTCAATTAATTTTTGAAATGTGCAACAAAAGATCACCATAAGAAGAGGATCGACTTCTATGAGTGGTGCTGGCAAAACTGAATTTTCACATGCAAAAGAATAAAATTGGACCCACATTTTGCATCATACACAGAAATCAACTCAAGATGTGTTGAAACATCCTAAATGTAAGACTACAACATCTAAAACTCCTAGAAAATCACACGGGAGAATAGTTCTTGAACTTTGGCCTTTGGAATAATATTTTTGCTTACATTACCAAAAACTCAGGCCACAAATTTAAAAATAAATGAAAATGACTTCATCAAATTAAAAACCATCTGGACAGTAAAGGAAACAATCAACAAAATGGAATAGCCTAAAGATTGGGAAAAATGTTTCAAGCTGTATATCTGATGATGGGCTAAAATGTAAAATTTATAAAGAACTTGTACAACTCAATAGCAGAAAAAACAACCAAATTTAAAAATAAGCCTAAACTCTGAACAGACACTTCTCCAAGAAACACTTAAAAAAATGGGTATCTGCTATATGAAAACATATTGAACATCATTGATCATCAGGAAAATTTAAATCAGAGCTACTATAGGACATTACCTAACTCACATTGGGACGACTCTTATCAAAAATTCAAAAGATCACAAATCCTGGCTAGGGTGTAGAGAAAATGAAACTCTTGTACACTGTTAGTAGTAGCCTGGGTTAATATGCTCTAAATTTCAGAGATCTTCCAGGGCTACCAGGATGGGGTGCATTGAGCCCATGCAAGTAGCTGGTAAACCGCCTTTGTGAAGAGTAGGGCAGCCTCCCAGGGCTTCTCCTCAGGACAAGCCTAGGAGAGGCCATGGCTTCAGGGTACCTGAGGACACCTGGGTCTGCATCCATGATGAGGACTAAGCCTCCTTCTCCTCAGGACCCGGCCAGGAGAGGCCACAGCTTTGGGCTCCCTGGGATCACATTCAAGAGGATGAAGCCTTCTCTTCTGGGACCTCCCAGTAGAGGCCGTTGCTTCTGGTCACCTGATGCCATGTTCAGGGTGAGAAAGAAGCCTTCTCCTCAGGATCAGTCCAGGAGAGGCTGTGGACGTGGAACACCTGGTGGCCAGGTGATGAATGGTGAGGAAAAGGCCTCCCATCTGCAGAACTCAGTACTGATGAGGGGCTGCCCTGTGGCTTACTTCTTCACCCTGGCTTCCAGCTCTGTCTTTACAAAGCGATACCTTGAGTGAGACAGTGACCACACATCATCACAGCTACCAAAGTGTGGTTCACAGGTGACCAGGGTTTGTTTCTCAGGAGAGATACTGGTACAGAGAAAGGGGAGGTACAGACAAAGGAGAGGCACTGACCCACACAACCTAGACCAGGGAGACATCACATCCACCATCAACACTTTTATTCCTGCTTTAATAACTCCTTTTTCTTATAGTGTCAAAGCAATTGAAACAATATGGAATATCTTTTAAGTATGCAAGTTAGAACTTGAATCATTATTTAAGTTTAAATGTATGATATATGCCTTGTTAGCAATATTTTTATGTTTTGTTGAGACAGCCACAATTGAGAATCCATTTGTAATGGCACAGAAAATAAGGTCTGTTTTCTAAAGATTGACATCCTACCTTAGCTGATATTTATTAACTATGTCAAACTTTGATATTAAACCATAAAGTTAATTGAAGAAAAGTTTCCTACTGTTCTCTCATTCTTCATAATTTTAATTAAAATCAGAACTATTAAAGGTCAGTTAGTACTCAGCTCTGAGCCTGTATGGTTCAAATGTAACTTTCAGTAAAAAATCATGCTAATTTGAACAAATTTTCCAATTATCTTCTATTGCAAGGTAAACAGGTCTTACTCACTTTGTTATGGAACTTTTACAAACAACTATGTTACCATGAAAATAAGAACATTTTATGAGACTGAAAATTCCGGATGAATAGAAAAAACACAAATGTGTTGATAAAGAGTGAAACTCTGCAAAATGTTTAAAGGCATTTATTCTGAGCCAAATACAAGTGGCAAATAATTCATGACAGGACCCTTCTCAGGAGATCCTGAGAATATGTGCCCAAAGTGGTCTGGGCACAGCCGAGTTTTATGCATTTTAGGGAGACATGAGACATCAATCAAATACATGTAACATGCACATTTGTTTGGTCCAGAAAGGTAGTACAATTTGAAGATAGCAGTGGTAGGGCTGGCCTTTCAAGTTACAGGTAGATTTAAATATGTTCTAATTGGCAGTTGGTTGCAAGAGTTAAGATGTTATTAAATGACATGGAATCAATAGATAGGAATGACAGGGTTATAATAAATGAAAATGTGTGTAGAGAACAATGTTTTATTAGGATGATGAAGCCTCCATGTAGCAGGTTTCAGAAAGAATAGATGGTAAATATTTCTTATCAGACTTAAGATCTCTATTGCTGTTAATGATGGTCAACTTTTCCTAAATTTCAGAAGTGAGGAGTGTATAATGAAGCATGTCTTATTCTCTTTCACATCAGGACCTGAAGCAATTTTGGAATCCCCTTGGCCAAAGGAGAGGTCCATTCAGATGGCTGTGGTAGGTGAGTTGGGGAGTGCTTAAAATACTATTTTTGGTTTGCAAGTGTCTCACTTCTGCTAAAAAAGTATAATCTATTGAATTGTTATAAGTTATAGTTACTCTAAGAGAAAAAAAAAATTTTTAGGTCCAGAAAAAGAAAACATTAAAAAACCAGCACTGGGCCCCAAAAAGCGATAAAATACTTATCTTTTGTCAGTTCATTCAATTCCATGTAATCAATTCCAGTCTTGGTTGATTTTGGTTAGTAATTCCATCAGTCTATCGATTTCTCAACTAGAGTTCTGGATGTTATCACTCAGTCCCATTGTGCAACCATAGAGTTATTTAAACATTGACATGAGATTGTTGCATCCAGAGGAGCCATCATAGTTGTTTCCATTGGTCTCAGGGTAGTCCTTTGTTAGAGACAATTATTTCATCCTGTAGCCCATGCAGATATGGAAGATTTCAGGAAAGCATAAGAGTGCAATAATAAACCTACCTGTTAATTACAAGAGGTGTAAAATGGCCATGGTTAAAAATCTGATGAGAGCTCATTATATCACAACTGACAAGAAAATTTGTTTTCTTCTGTGGCATACAAAATTTAAAATAATGACTTGAATTATGACCATGGTATTATGCCAGGGTATATGATTGATAGGGAGGCCATTCACAAATTTAAAGGACATTCATACAGTTTTGTAAAACATAATATTTTACTCATACAAATATAACCTAGGGAAGATTAAGCATCTTTCTCATGTGTATATTTTATATACTGCTCATTTTAAGCTCTCTGTCATATCCTGGTATTCCATAGAAAATTAGATAATTTATGGATACACCATCTAATAATTTCTAGCTACTTATGTCATCTCATAGTACATCCAATATCTTATTATTGCATAAAGAATATTTTTAAACAAAAATTATCTTTAATCTCACTGTAAAAATAAGAAGCTACCAGTATGTAAAGTTTAATTTATGTTAAGTAATTAAAGTTTTAGTGTTTCATTTTATTTATACATGATCTAGATATTTAATAAACATCTTATATTAAGGTTACAAATTTCTAGAAAGATTTTATAAATTATTATTATACAGATTTTTCATAAAGCATTTTATTACAATAATGTTGGCCATAAAAATTACAATTTAGTATCAAACCATAAGCTTTAAGATTTTAAATAGCTAGTGATCATAATATCAATCTGTTTGATAAACAAATAGAATAAAACATGTATGTCTGTTTTATGTTTAATGGTGACAACTATAAAGACATACTTGTTTTATTAAACCAGAAATATTAAATTGATTGTACTTAACTAAGATTTATCCTTATAATCTTCACTTGAAAAACATCTGGACCATTTTTGCTTTGAAAGTTGCCAAGGATGCTTTGTTTCTAAATCATATGATTGACTCTTTGAACATCTGGGTACAATTCAGTTGCTTCTTCAAAAACTGTACCTAGTAACCTTCCAAATTTGTTTCTCAATGAAGTTCTAAAACTGTAGCCAATAAACAAAATGGCAAGACAAGACACTTTTAATCTATCCTGAAGTTTATCAAAGGACATAAATAATTTCAAATCTTGTTTCTTATATTTTTCTTTTTCTTTTTATTTCTTTCTTTTCTTTTCTTTTCTTTTCTTTTTTTTTTTTTTTTTTTTTTTTTGAGACAGGATCTTACTTTGCTGCCCACACAGTGGAGAGGTGCAACTATGGCTCACTTCAGCCTCTAACTCCCAGGCTCAGTTGATCCTTCCGCTTTAGCCTCAGCCACCACACTTAGCTAATTTTTTAAATATATTTTTTTTGTAGAGACAAGTGTTTGCCAAATTCCCTGGGCATATCTCAAACTCCTGGGCTCAAATGATCTGCCTGCCTTGGCATCTTGAAGTGCTGGAATTATAGACATTAATAAAAAATCATGTTATGGTTAGATGAAAATTAATCTTTTGCCTAAGTTATGATAATGCAGTTATCTATTTATGTCAAGTTTTCAATATTTTATGTTATTATTGCTCATTATAAAAGTTATATGCAAGGGATAAGGCAAAACCACTTATGAAATGATGTTTGCTTTTTTCTCAATTTGTGAAAATGTCTTTAGTTGTTCTCATTGCAAACAAATGTCAACTCTGCGATGAAAAAAACACAAGGCAGCATTCTTCACAATTAATTTTATAGTTAATTGTACTTGCATACAGGGAACGTGCTATCTTTGAAGAAAAAATACTAACTCAACTATAAGTCTTAAACACTGAAAAACATCAACAGTTTATTATAATTTACTTTATTATATTAATCTATTGTATTTATATATAATCAATTGTATTTATATACAATCTAGAAAGTTCACAGCCATCAGCAGTTCTAGTGCAGTTTCAGGTGAAGTGGGAATTTAAAAATCTCTGTAGAGCTGTAGGTGTACTGAAATATTTACGTAAAATACGTGCGTGCTTTTGGCTGCACTTGTAAAAGGATGTCTTTCGAACTTACCTTGATGGTTTTCTTCTCAGCAAAATGACCTGGGCCACTCAACATGGATTCCATTGTTGCTGAAGTTTGTACATGTTCCCCATTTACAAGGAATTTATGACTCAGAAGATGTCCATTGGACCTTGTGGCATTAGGGCTTTCAAAACCACTGTAAGTTTTCTCTTCTTCATCCATTGTGATCTTAAGTAACTCCACTTGGATTGCGGAGGAACTTGAGTAGATTCTGGTTAGCCCCACAGCCACTGCAGCCCAGGTCCCAAGGTAGCAGCACAGCTTCCACTCCAAGGCAACCCTCCACCCCCAGCTGGCTGCTCCTGTGGATTTCATGAAAGGTGGAGGAATTCTAACCCATTGCTTCTTACAAATAAAATTGCCTTAATTTTATTTTTATATGGTTTAGTTGCTAGTGTATAGAATTAGATTTTTGTGTATTGCCTTTTTTTTACTACAAATTTGCTGAATTTGTCTACTAAATGTTATAACTTCTTGTTGGTTCCTTACAACTTTCTGTATATGAGATAATGAGATCTGTGAGTAGACAGCTTTGCTCTTTCTTTCACATATGAATGGCTTCTTATATATTTCTGTTTTCTAATTGTTCTGGATGGAAATTCTGATATAATAGTGAATGCAGTGATGAAAGTGAGCAACAGTGCTGTTTCCTCTTCTTAAAGCTTTGGTTCTGGACAATTCAGATGGTGATTGTTATGGATTTTGTATAAAGACATTGTATCATGTAGAAGAAATTAAAACCCAAGTTTATTGGATATTTTTATCATTAAATATGTTGACTAACTTTACGTAATTCTGTAGCAGTTGAGATAGTCATGCACTGTTTTCCCATCATATAATTTACATGATATATTGAAATGGAATGACTTTAGAATATTGAAAAACCCTTGATTTTTTTGTAAAAATAATTAATCGTTGAGATTTTAATGTCTTCACTATGTACCAAATTTCATGTCCTATTATTTGGCTAAAAAATGTGATGTCTTCAATTATCAGATTTATTTAACCATGTCTTTAGTTATCAGATTTATTAACATTTAGTTTTTTTGCCCAGTGATATCATATGTTTAATTCAATGTTCAATTGAAGTTAGAAAGATGTATGGTTTGGTGCACTATTATGGGGATTAGGTGTTAGAGGTTAGAGTCATAGAAGACATAGTTAAATTCTATGTAAAGACGATGGGGTAACATTAAGGATGAGATAGAAGTTTGGGATTAGAGATAAGGGTTTACAACTGCACATAATAAAGGGTTAGATTGAGAGTTAGGGGTGGGGTTGTATTAGGGGTGAGTGTTGTGGTATAGTTAAGGTTAGCATTAGGATTAGCGTTAGGGGTCAGGGTTAGGGGTCAAGGTTAGGGTTAATTTTAGGACTAGACTTAGAATCAGGGTTAGAGTCTAAGTTTGGGGTTGGGTTATGCGAAGGTTTAGGATAAAAAGTAGGCTTACAGCTAGAGGTTAGGAGTTAGGGTAGGGATAGGTTTTGTGTTAAGGTCATGGCCAAGATTGGGGTTACAGTTAAGGGTCAAAATTAAGACAAGCATGAGGGTGAAGATTAGAGGGTTAATACGTTAGTGTTAGGGTTATGGTGTACGATTAGGTTATAATAAGGATAAAGATTTGGTTTAGCATTCAGGATTTGGGTTAGCATTCACGATTAGAGTTTCAGTTTAGTGTTAAAATCAGTATTTAGTGTTTTGTATTAGTTTTGGGGTTATTGTTTAGTCTTTAGGGTTAGGGATTGATTTCATGTAGGCTTAGGGTAAGGGGTTACAGTTAGGCCGAGTGTTAGAGTTTAAGGTTTGTGTTATGGTTGTGGTAGATTTAGGGTTAGAGTTTGAAGTTAAAGTTGGGATTGGGATTTTGTTTAGGATTATGGTTAGTGTTTAGTGTTAGGGTTAGGGTTAAATTAGAGTTACAATTAGGTGTTATGGTTAGAGTATACAGTTAGGCCTAGGTCAAAATTTATTGTTAGGTTTTGGTTTAGGGTTTAGTTTTTGAGTTAGGATTAGTGTTAAAGGTTATTTGGATTAAGATTAACTTTAGAAGTTTCATTTAGGTTTAGGATTAGGTTTATAATTTAGTGTTAGCATTCTGGTTTGTGTTAATTGTTAGGATTACAGTAAGTTACCATGCCTGGCTAATTTTTGTATTTTCAGTAGAGATGACATTTCACCATAGGCTGCTCTTGAACTTTTGGCCTCCTGATTCATCCACCTCGGCCTCACCCAGTGCTGGGATTACAGGAATGAACCGTCATGCAGAGCTTGGTTAGGATTAATGTCAGGGTTTAGGGTTTAGTGTCAGCATGAATGCTTACTTTTAGTTTTGGTGCTGTGGTTATCATTACATTAGGATTATGATTATGTTTGGATTTAGGTGTATTATTTTGGGTTATGGTTTTTGTTAGCGCTAGTGTTTGGTTTAGGTCTGAGTTGGGTTGCAGTATGGATAGAGTTAGGGCTAAGGTTATGTGTTAGGGTTATGGTTAGCAGTTAAGGTTAGAGTTAAGATTAGAGGGTTAGGATTAATGTATAGGATTATTGGTTAGGAGTAGAGTTCATGCTTAGGTTTTGACTAGGAGTAAGGGTTAGGCTTAGGGCCAGGTTTTAGATAGTGTTAGGATCTGTGTCTGGGTTCAGCATTTAGAGTTAGAGTTTACATTTAGGATTTCTTGCCAGGAGTTATTCTTTAGGTTCTGTATTAGAATTAGGGTTTTAGAATTTGCATTGGTTTTGGGTTTGTGGTTTGTATTGGGGCTACAATTAGGGTAAGGGTCAGGGTCAGAAATGTGGTTTAGTGTTAGGGTTGGGTTAAGGATTAGGGTTAGAGTTACCATTACAGATTAGTAGCTAGGGTTGCGGTTTGGGTTAGGAAGGTGTTAGGGTTTGGTTTCATTGTTTAGAGTTATAGGTTGCATCTGGTTGGGTTAGGGTTAGAGTTAGTGTTTTTGCATTAGGATTAGTGTCGTAGCTTAGGGTTGTGTTTAAGGGGTAGGTTTGGTATTGGGTTTCTAGGGTTGGAGTATGTTTGTGGTTAGGCTTTATGTTTTTGGGTTAGCTTTAGTATTAAAATTAATGCTAATAGAGTTATGGTTAAGGTTACAGGGCTAGTGTTTGGGTTGAGGTTTGTGTGGTGTGGTGGTAGTGGTAAAATTTAGTGTTAATGTTCAACCTTATTTCTGTATTTGGGTAAAGGTTGGCTTAGAATTATGTTAATTTTTAGTGTCTGGATCAGGTCAGGGTCATTGATTACAACTAGGTTTAGGGTTATGTTTTAGGGTCTGGGTTGGTTTTACAATTTCTCTTATAGTTATGGATTTGGGTTGGGATGGGTTAAGGTTGTGGGTTACAGTTAGGGGTGGTGTTGGTGTCAGGGTTTTAAGGTTGGTGTATAATTAAGGAGTGGTTAGGATAGAGTTAAGGGTAGAAGTTGGGCTTAGGTGTACAGGTTAAGTGTTAGGCTTATGGTTTTAGGGTTAGGGTTTTAGTTTTAGTGTTAGAGTTAGTGTTGTGTTCAGGTTCATGGTTTAGGGTAGCATTAGGCATCAGCATTAGGATTTTGTGTTTAGAGTTAGCGTTAGAGTTAGGTTTAGCTTACGGTTTGTGGTAGGTTTAGGGTTAGGGTAGGTGTAGGTGTACATTTAGGATTACAGGTATGGGTAGGGTAACAGGGTTAGGGATAGTTCAAGTAGTGCTTAATTAGTTTTAGGCTTTGAGGGTTACTGTTAGGGTTTTATTGTATTGGGAGTTATGATTGGGATTAGGTTTCTTTTTCTGTTCCACCCATTTTCACCCATGGACCAATCAACACACTCTTTCTGCCCTGTGAATCCCATATGCATTCCCAACTCATTCAGATTTTAAAATAACCGGTTTTTAAAGTGGAGCTACCAACTGTGAACTTTCTCTGTACTGAGAGTTGTACGCTTAGTGTACACTTATTATCAACCCTGTAGACAGATAGGTCTTCTCCAAACTAAAATCTATAGAGATGTCTCAACAACTTTCCTGCAGATAGAAGCTACACACTCTGAATCTCCACTCCACTGAGGGCTTCAGGGATGTGACTTCAGGGGATGTTTTCACAATCTCCCTGCCCACTGGAGCTGGTGACTTTGGGTCTTCTCTTCACTGAGTGTTGCACAGATAGAGGTATGTCCTGTTTTGGAAGTAAAATTACCTACTTTCTACCTCCTGTACCTTCACTCAATAAAGCATGTGTTTACTTTGATTATTCTCTAATTGTCCACATACCTCTTTCTCCCCCAGACATCAGACAAGAACTCAAGACCCACATGAAGGTAAAACCGAAAGATCAATAACAGAAATGAGGCTGAAACACAAAAATTCCCACTTGTCACATTGTTGGTTACCAAAATAATAATTTAAAAAAGAAAAATAGAAGAGGTTCAGCCCTTAAAGGAGCCCAGACACAAACCTTTTCCATGCCAGGGCTGTGACACCATCTTCAGAACTTTACAGTTTTTGACACTTGTAAGCTTCTGGATGCCAATGCATTCCTGAGTGCCTATGGAAGAAACAGCTTGTGGTATGCCTGGATTAGCTAAAGACTGGCAGGGAGCTGGCACCTGTGGTGGCACCTGGACCAGCTCACCTTTTTATAGTTGATGTGGCTAGCTGTGTGCAATGGCTTGACTCAACAATTGCTCACTCATGCACATTTCTCTATTTTGTGCCTGGCTTACCCATAGCAGGATGGGAATGTGAGCCCATACTTTGAGCTGAATGTAGTCTGCCAAGATGAGTGGGTAACATTAGCCCAAAAGGCTCAAGAAAAACGTTGGCAAAGGTGTCACCATTCACGGAGATTTTTGGCTGCTAAAGTGACAGCCTAGACATCCTGTGACAAAAGTCACAGTGATCACCAATGGATAGCAGGTTATTCAATCATGCTCATGTAATGGAGCCTTCATAATAAACCAATATGACAGACATCAGAGTGCTTCTGGATAGTTGAACTTGTAGAGTTTTCTAGAAAATTGTAAGAGCATAAAAGCAGGCATCAATAATTGTAAATGTCAAAGATAGTGTAGGTTTTTATTTTCTTTTTGGTTTGAAAGAAGTTTTTTTGCATTTAATTTTGTGTCCAGCATATAAACTTACTTAATAAAACATAATCTATGTTAACCCAAAAGCCACACATTATGAACATTAAAACTGAGATAGTTTTACCTAAATGACTCCAGGTTTAACTAATCCTGTACAAGTTTTACTTTAGAGAGAGAGAGTGGTTGCTTCATGCTAATGGGGTAAGAATTAGAGATTTATGAAAGAAAACAGAATTAATTGATATCTCAGTATAAATTCTAATCATATGCTCAGAATTTTGTGTCTCTGAGATATTTGTGCTTTTGAAAAGTCAAATTCTATATCTCAGAAGTTTCTTTGTATCTATTTGGGGGAAGGGAGCAGATACTGCTTTATATAGCATTAGACTCCACATTTTAGGATATAAGAATAAGAAAGACCAGCATTATTACAAACTTTTCTGTGATCCAAATCTAATAAAACATAATTCTGTTATTTTATATGGTAGTAGTCATAGATAAACATAGAGCTTGCCAGAACACTCTAGTGCTCATCTGTCAGCTTTTACATTTGGGCTTATATGTGCATAACATCATAACATTTAGACAAAGAAGTTGTTTTATTATTTACTTTAATGTTACAGTGCTTAAAATGCCTTGACAATATTAAATAAATATCTTAGACATTTTCAGTCTCCTTGCAAGCTTTTCTATGAGTAAAATTGTTTGGACTATGAAGATAGATTAGGGTATCTTGCAGCTAGGGATGTATTCTACTCAGCTCAGGTCTTGTGTGCTGAGCACACAGATGGACAAACTTAGCAATTTTTCTTTTGCATATACTTAAACATGAACACTATACCTTGTGCTGAGCCCCAGGTTTTCTTTGGCACTTCATACTCTTTCATTGGCCTGTTACAACTCCATCCTAATGTTACAGTAAACAAGGATCTTAAGTTCCTCCAGCAAAACTGGATTCAATGAGGCAAGTTTTTAATTTGAATCATAACCTCTTGGGTGAAACTGCAGTCCAAAATACTGAGAGACCACACTTTGGGCATCTGCCCCTGGGCTGTCAGCTTTCACCCACCAATCAACATTTCATTGGCAGATGCTTCACCCATCATCTTGTGAAAGGTGATGGTACAACAGTAACCTGGACTCTATCCAAAGATTGTATAAGGGGTTTAAAACCAAACCTTTTCATTAGTCAAAATCAAATCACAAATAGGCAGTATGGATGCACCTAGTCCAATGGCTGGGCCATTGGTTGATACAAAAATAGTCTTCTCAAACTGAATTAAAGTATTCACAAAGTTCTTGATGGTGTCCACAATTTAAAAGCTTGCTCTGTTTCTCTCATTTCTTAAATGCACACCAAACCAAGACCACAGCAAAGGACACTGTCATCTGCACTAAGCAGCACAAGCTTGCTGTCATCTCCAGCAACCCTATTCAGAGCATTTTTGATTTCTTTCATTACTTATGTATTTAATGTTATTCTCTTGATCCAGTTGGCAACAATTTCTGGGTAAAGCCATACACTTTTCTTACCACAATGTCTCTGAATATTCCGGCATTTTCTTTTAGCCTTATGATGAAATACATCATTTTGATAAAAGGCTAGTCTACATTATCAATGATGTTTCTTTGCCCACTTCTCACTCTTGGAACAGATGTATGCATGCTTTTGTTGCATTGGCTGTTAATGTACATTTTAATACCAATGCACCTTTCCTACTACTTAAACCTGTGTACATGGAAGCAGTAATCAAGCTAGACATCTGAGACTTTAGTGAGTACATATGGGGCCTGTTCCCTCTTCCAGCCTGTTCTGCCTCTGGATTTTATTGAGCTCTGACAGGCTTCACTACTGCCAACTTGGGCACCATTGTGTCCTGCTCACCTGACACAATAGCATCCAGTTGCTTGAGTTCCTGAAAGTCACTCACTGTGTTCTTGATGCTAAATGCGCCCCGAGGTGCAAGGTCTTGATAATATTCCATATTCTTTGGGTTAGAGAGGGGCAAAGCTCTGCTTTTCTCTAACATTCTGGGTTGCACCAAATAACTGTCTTCTTTTGGATTTGTGGTGTTTGCCCATCACTAGTATTTTAGGAGAGTTCTCGGAAAAGTTGTTGTTGGTAGATCTGCAAGTTTTTTTCCTGGCATTGATTGAGAAAGTTATGCTTGCTCCAGGCAGTGTGCTTTTTTCTGTTTTTCAGTCTGTCATCTATTAAAGTCATGCATACATTTTTTCACAGTTCATGAGGTGCTGCCCTGGTTCCCAAGTCTCATTTTGTTTGTCATAGCCTTTCAAATAAATGAAATACTCTGTCTTTTTTTCTCTCTTTTATTTTGTCAACAATAGTTCAACCTCAACTCCTAGAAGCCATGAATAAAGAGACAAAATTAGAATAGTTGCTGTGTCATCTTTCATTCAGCTGAGTCTCCATATAGTCACTACTGTCATTCTCCGGTGGTTCTCCAGGCTCTTGGTATGGATGAGCCTCTTCCACTACGTGGCCAGTGGTGTGGTACAAGTGTGTGAAGTGGGAGCTATGCTATGTGCCTTAGGCTCTTCAGACTTACGCCATGCTGAGACAGCTCAGGCTTCTGTTTAGAGTGCCAAAGTGGCTGAGTAGGTAAACTCAGGATAGAACAACTGAATCCACAAAGCCCATTTTCTGGGCGTGCAGAAAGTTTTTTACATGCCTGTTACTCTTTCCTTTGTGGTTGCTCTAATGATTATATTGAACATTCTAAATTTAAAACACTTCTAAAGTCATGTTAGTTTATTCTCTCTAGCATACAAAACCCCTTCTCCTTTATAGCATTGCCCCCATTATTTTACTTATTGGGTTCTCAAAATTATAACTTTATGCATTGTATGTCAAGGACACAAAAAACTAGTAAGTTTCTTTAAAATATAATAAAGTTTTAGATTATGTGGAGAACAAATTGTGAAGGGGCACATTGTTAAATTTTTTTAACTTTCATTGTTTGCATATTTATCTTTACCTTAATCTTTATTTATTCATACTGCTGTTTAGTGTCCTTTCATGTTATACTGAAATACTTCGTAAGGCAATTTTTAAAGGATAGTCTAGCTGTAAAAGACCCCATCTTTTATCTGGGAATTTCATGATTTCCTCCTCACTATTTTTTTTGTTTTATGTATTTTTTAAAATTTTACTTTAACTTCTAGAATACACATGCAGATCTTGCAGGATTGTCACACAGGTATACATATGCCATGGTGGGTTGCTTCCTCCATTCCCCCGTCACCTACATTATGTACTTCTCCTAACGTTATCCCTCTGCAACTTCCCCCACTCCCTGATCTCTCCCTCAGTCCCCCACTCGAAACAGACACCAGCATGTGATGTTTCCCTCCCTGTGACCATGTGTTCTCATTGTTCGACACCCACTTATGAGTGAGAACATGCAGTGTTTGGTTTTCTGTTCTTGTGTCAGTTTGCTGAGAATGATGGTTTCCAGGTTCATCCATGTCCCTGCAAAGAACATGAACTTATCGTTTTTTATGGCTGCATAGTATGCCATGGTGTATCTGGTGCCACATTTTCTTCATCCATTCTATCTTTCGTGGGCATTTGGGTTGGTTCCAAGTCTTTGCTATTGTAAACAGTGTCACAGTAAACATACATGTTTATATATCTTTATAAAAGAATTATTTATAATCTTTTGAGTATATATCCAATAATGGATTGCTGGGTCAAATGGAATTTCTATTTCTAGATCCTTGAGGAATTGCCACACTGTCTTCCACAATGGTTGAATTAACATACACTCCTACCAAAAGTGTAAAAGCATTTATATTTCTCTATATCCTCTCCAGCATCTGTTGTATTCAGATTTTTTAATGATTGCCATTCTAACTGGCATGAGATGGTATCTCAACATGGTTTTGATTTGCATTTCTCTAATGAACAGTCATAATGAGCATTTTCTCATACGTTTGTTGGCTGCATAAATGTCTTCTTTTGAAAAACGTGTTTATATCTTTTGCCAACTTTTTGATGGGTTTGTTTGTTTTTTTCTCTTATGTTTGTTTTAGTTCTTTTTAGATTCTGGATATTTGCCCTTTGTCAGATGGGTAGCTTGCAAAACCTTTTTCCCATTCTGTTGTTTGATGGTTCATGCTGATCATTGCTTCTTTTGCTCTACAGAAGCTCTTAACTTCAATTAGATCCCATTTCTCTATTTTGGCTTTCAATGCCATTGCTTTTGGTGGTTTAGTCATGACTTCCTTGCCTATGCCTATATCTGAATGGTATTGCCTAGGTTTTCTCCTAAGGGTTTTATGGCTTTTGGTCTGATGTTTAAATTTTTAATTCATCTGGAGTTAATTTTTTAATAATGTGTAAGGAAGGGGTCCAATTTCAGCTTTCTGCACATGGCTAGACAGTTTTCCAACATCGTTTATTAGACAGGGGAATCCTTTACTCTTTGCTTGTTTTTTTGGTCAGGTTTGTCAAAGATCAGATGGTTGTAGATGTGTGGTGTTACTTCCAGGACCTCAATTCTGTTCCATTGGTCTATATCTCTGTTTTGGTACCACTACCATGCTGTTTTGATTACTGTAGCATTGTAGTATAATTTGAAGTCAGGTAGCATGATGCAACCAGCTTTGTTCTTTTTCTTTAGGATTGTCTTGATCATGCAGGCTCTCCTTTCATTCCATATGAAGTTTGTGTTTTATTCCAGTTCTCTGATGAAGGTCAATTATAGCTTGATAGGGACAGCATTGAATCTATGAATTATTTGGGCAGTATAGTCATTTTCATGGCATTGAATATTCCTAACCATGTTGTATGAAAGGAGAGAAAATTTTAAATTTTAAACATATTTAACAACTTCCCAAAGTCAAGCTTTAGTTTCAAGTTTACTTTTCCAAGTTTGTATTTCTGTGGGATTGGTAGTGATATCCCTTTTATCATTTTTTTTGTTGTATCTATTCAATTCTTCTCTCTCTCTGTTTTTTAATAGTCTGACTAGAGGTCTATCTATTTTATGGATATTAAAAGAAAACTCCTAGATTTACTGATTTTTTGAAGGGTTATGTCTCTATTTCCTTCAGTTCTGCTCTGATCTTAGTTATTATTTGTCTTCTCCTAACTTTTGAATATGTTTGATCTTGTTCCTCTAGTTCTTTTAATTTTTACAATGGGGTGTCGATTTTAGATCTTTCCTTGCTTCTCAAATGGGCATTTAGTATTATAAATTTTCCTCTAGACACTGCTTTAAATGCGTCCCAGAAATTCTGGTACGTTGTGTCTTCGTTGTCGTTAGTTTTGAAGAACATCATTATTTCTGCCTTCATTTAATTATTTATCCAGAAGTCCTTCAGGAGCAGGTTGTTCAGTTTCCATGTAGTTTCTTCCTCACTTTTGATGGAAACTTTGTTTGACACAAGATTTCTGTTTAAAAGATTTTTCTTACTACACTGGGAATATGTCAGTCTACTGCTTTTGGAACACTGAGTTTTCAGAAAAGAAATTCCCTGATTATTTGTGAAGGTTCTTTATACATGACTAGTCACTTCTCTGGCTACTTTCCTTGTTATAGACAGTATAATTATCCAGTAAGTTTAAGTGTGTTTCTTTTTGTTTATTTTGCTTGGAGTTTGTTGAGATTCTTGGGTGTTTATTTCCTCAAACTTCTTGACCACAATTTTTTTAGTTTCCCATTTTGTCTTTCTTTTTGAATTTTCAAAATGCATAAGTAGGGCTGCTTAATGGTGTCATCCTGGTTTCCAGGCTTTGTTCACATCTCTTTATTTATTTTTTCTCTTTTTGACTCAATAATTTTAACTGGCCTTTTTAAAGATTTGCTAATGTTTCTTCTTCTACTTACTTAAGTATGTTTTGAAATTTCTGTAGTGATTTTTTTAACTTAATTTTTTTTAGACAGAGTCTTGCTCTGCCACCAGGCTGGAGTGCAGTGGTGTGATCTCAGCTCACTGCAACCTCAGCCTCCCAGATTCAAGTGATTCTCCTGCCTCAGCCTCTGAGTAACTGAAACTACAGGCATCCACCACCATGCCCAGTTAATTTTTAGCAGAGATGAGGTTTTACCATGTTGACCAGGATGGTCTCGATCCCTTGATTTCATGATCTACCCACTTCGGCCTCCCAAAGTTTTAGGATTACAAGTCTGAGCCACTGCACCCTGCCTGTAGTGAATTTTAACAGTTGTTTTAATTTTCAGCTCCACGTATTTTTTATTTTAAAATGTTAACTCTCTCTTTGTTAATAATTATTTTTTGTTCATGTCTTTCTGTGCTGCTTTTGTTCATTCTATTAGCTTCCTAAGGACATTAATTTTAAAAATTATTTTTTAGTGTGTCTATAATTTGGGCTGCCTATAAATAGCTTTTGTTAGTGATTTTGTTGTCCTTTGCATGTGCTATACTTTCTTATTTTATTTTATGCTTTGTGATTTTATTGGTGTTACATTTTAAAATGCTGTAACTTTGAAAATCCGATTTTCTGTCTCCGTGATTTGATAGCTTTTCTTTCTTTCTTACACCTGTGGTTCACAACCAGTTTTTCCCTACATTTTCATTTACATATGTTTTTGTTTGAATGTTTTCATCCATAATTTTCTAGACTCTTAAGAGAATAAAAATTTAGAAAAAAAAAATATCCCTTTTCTCTTTAAATATTCTCAAAGTTGCTTGAGCAGGAGGAGGAGAAGCCTGAAAAAGATTTGGGAAATAAATCAATGACTGTTTACCTCTGTGATCACCACAAAAATCAGAAGCAGCAATTGGTTGAAAATTCCCCCTGAGACTGGAAAATCTTTGGCCTGTTTGTTTTTTCTTACTCTTGTCAGTTGCTCTAGAATGCTGCACAACACTGCAATAGTTGATATCACAAAACTGATCAATTTTTATTCTTGTTTACTGTACAAATCTTCTTTTGAAAGCTGTAGATCTTCACATAGATTCTGGAGTTCCAAAATAATCGCATCATACTGATTCTACCATGCACCTATTGAACAGTTGAAGAGACACATATGCAGTGCTCCTTAGTGAGTTGTCATGTTTTCTCAATAACCAGTATCATTTTAACTTGAATTTCTGTGTCTTTGCATCAAAAGTAAGACTTGCATAGAAATCCTAATAAGTGAATTTTTCTCTTAAAGTTACATTTGTACTGTCGTGTGCCTTTTTATGCTAGATCTTACATTTAAAGTTTTAATTACAAGTAAAAATTTGTTATTCTGATGTTTACTTGTTTTCCAAAAGTTCCTTATTTGATTATCGATTTATTATTTAATCATTTAAAATTTTTTATTTTTTTTAAACTTCCTTTCTCTGTATTTTTGTTATTATTCATGGCATTTGAGACTTTAATTAATATTCTAAACTTAAAATAGCCTACTTTTAATAATTAATTGATCCATTTAAAATTTAATTTCAACAATATAAACCTATGTTGCTCTTGTACTTTCTTCAATTTGTATTATTGTCTCAGATTTTGTCTGTAGGCACTGAGTGTTATTTAAATAGATCTGTAATTTCTCATGTGATAGCTGCCTACCAGAAGTGTAATACTAACAGCTAACTTTGCTAGGGTTGTAATAGGATTTTTTACATTTTAGAGAATGGCTAGTCACACATTATGTAGCTTTTCTTTATCTAGACTTTTTTTGCTTGAGTATTGTTTTACAAGTTATAGATTTTCTTAATTTCTTTGAGGTGTTTTCTTACTTATTGATAGCGTAGTTGAATAAGAACAACATAAAAGCTATGATTTTTTTAAAGAAAACTGGATTTTTATTAACAGTTTGTCTTTTGTATGAATACTTGTAATTTTTGCTATCAAAAACATGAATATTTATGACCAATTCCTGCTTTTTTTAACCTATAGTGACCTCTGAGTCATGCAAACCATAAATAAATATGTTTCAATTATTCGTGTATCCCTTAGAAAGAGTAAAACAAGCACAATAAATTACCACATTAGGCCTTCTTTACTCTTCCCAGAATTAGGAATCTGGGCCTCACATTGAAAATCTGGATTTCAGTTTTGAAGCCTTCCTCTGTACCTGGGAGGCAGTAGGTCAATGAAAAAAAAATTAAACTTGTCTGTCTTGATTAGGTGTTTTCTTGGGTGATATAAACTATGAGTTTCTAGAATCCAGACAGCATTTGATTGATTTGATGTTTCTTTGAATGGTGTGAATGATCTGTCACTTCCACTGGCACCTAAAACTTCCTGCCCTGCTACGTGTGACATGCCTGGTTGAGTTTAGTAGCTGAAGCCTACACTTGCTCATACACCATTTGTCACGCAGCCATGCTTGTTTTTTGCAGGTGTTAAACCCTAGCCCATAATGCAATCTGAGTGCAGCCTGTAAGTCAGAGTGAATAGAACAAGCTTAGAACACCTGAGGAAAACTAAGACGATGTCACCACTGGCCACAGAGGTTTTCATCTGGCAAAGTGACTCCCTTAAAATCCCATGACAAAATAAGCATAGCTGATTGTGCTTAAATGCCTTACTTCTCTTGGCTCTTGAAATACTGATAATTCAATGTTCTACATTTAGGTACTTTTAATCTTATTTGGAAATTATAATATTTCAAAATTTTGAGAAATAAAATTAGAAATATTGGCATTTTTATTGAACCACCTGATCCCCCTTACTTGCATTGATTCACCTGATTTCTCTTTCAATATATTCTATAAAAATATATTTCTGAAATATATGGCACTGGGCTTTACATTAGCACTCTTCTAGTAGATTATGAAGCTTCCTAATGGAACACAATTTCTAATCCTTGGACTTTGAAATTTTGTATTCATATAATTTGAGACATGAGGAGCTTTCTTTTCCACTGCAGTATGATGAACAGCATTTCTGGTCTTTTTTCACTACGTGCAATTATAACGTGTAATTCCGTCATTGAAACACCCAAATTTGTTTGTGTCTTGTGGAAACTAAATTGTTGATGTTTGCTATTCTACAGAATAGTTCTAAAAAATAAATAAACACTTAAAAAATTATTATTATTATACTTTAAGTTCTAGGGTGTAGGACTTCAGGTGCAGAATGTGTAGGTTTGTTGTTTAGGTATACCATGCCATCATGGTTTGCTGCACCCATCACCCTATCATGTATATCAGATATTTCTTCTAATTCTATTTCTCCCTAGCCCCCACCAGCTGACAGCTACCAGTGTGTGATGTTCCCCTCCCTGTATCCATGTGTTCTCATTGTGCCACTAATATTTGTGAGTGAGAACAGGCTGTGTTTGGTTTTCTGTTCCTGTGTTAGTTTGTTGAGAATCATGGTTTCCAGCTTCATCCATGTCCCTGCAAAGGACATGAATTCCTCTTTTTTATGGCTGCACAATATTCCATTGTGTATATGTGTCACATTTACTTTATCCAGTCTACCATTGTAAGCATTTGGGTTGGTTCCAAGTCTTTGCTATTGTGAACAGTGCTGCAATAAACATACATGTGCGTGTGTCTTTACAATTTAGAATGATTTACAATCCTTGCTGTATATATCCAATAATAGGATTGATGGCTCAAATTATATTTCTAGTTCTAGATCCTTGAAGAATTGCCACACTATCTTCCACAATACTTGAACTAATTTATACTCCCACCAATAGTGTAAAAGCATGCCTATTTCTCCACATTTGCTTTGGTATCTCTTGTCCCCTGACATTTTGATGACCATCATTCTAATGTCAGATTCTCATGTGATATGGTATCTCTTTGTGATTTTGATTTGCATTTATCGAATGATCAGTGATAATGAGCATTTTTCATATGTTTGGTGGCTGCATAAATGTCTCCTTTTGAAAAATGCCTGTTCATATCCTTTTTTCACTTTTTGATGGAGTTGTTTTTTTTTCTGTAAATTTGTTTAAGTTCTTAGTAGGATTCTGAATATTAACCCTTTGTCAGATAAGTATATTGAAAATTTTTATTCCCATTCTCTAGGTTACCTGTTCACTCTGATGATGGTTTCTTTTGCTGTGCAGAAGCTTTTTAGTGTACTTAGGTCCCATTTGTCTATTTTGGCTTTTGTTGCCGTCACTTTTGGTGTTTTAATCATGAAGACTTGCTCATGCCTATGTCCTGAATGGTATTGCCTAGGTTTTCTTTTAGGAATTTTTATGATTTTAGGTCTTATTCTTAAGTCTTTAATCCACTTTGAGTTAATATTTGTGTAAGTGTAAGGAATAGATACAGTTTCAACTTTCTGCCTGTTACTAGCCAGTTTTTCCAACATCATGCATTAAATAGGGAATATTTTCCCCCTTGCTTGTTTTTGTCAGATTTGTCAAAGATCAGATGGTTGTAGATGTGTGGTGTTATTTCTGAGGCCTCTGTTCTATTACACTGGTCTATATGTCTGTTTTGGTACCAGTACCATGCTGTTTTGATTATTGTTTCCTTGTAGGATAGCTTGAAGTCAAGAAGTATGAAGCTTCCAGCTTTGTTCTTTTTGCTTAGGATTGTTTTGGATATGCGGGCTTGTTTTTGGTTTTATATGAAATTTAAAGTAGTTTCTTTCCACTTCTGTGAGGAAAGTCCATTGTAGCTTGATGGGTATAGTACTGAATCTATCAATTACTTTGGGCAGTATGGACATTTTCACAATATTGATTCTTCCTCTTTATGAGCACAAAATGATTTTTTATTTATTCGTGCCTTCTATTGTTTACTTGAGCAGTGTTTTGTAGTTCTTTTTGAAGAGATTCTTCATATCCCCTAATAGTTGTATTCCTAGCTATTTTATTCTCCTTGTAGCAATTGTGAAAGGGAGTTCACTCATGATTTGACTCTCTATTGTTGGTGTAGAGGAATGTTTGTGACTTTTGCACATGAATTCTTTTTTATCCTGAGGCTTTGCTGAAGTTGCTTATTAGCTTAAGGAAATTTTGGGCTGAGTTGATGGGATCTTCTAAATATACAATCATGTCATCTGCAAATAAAGACAATTTGACTTCCTCTTTTTCTCATTGAATAGCCTTCATTTTTTGGCTTGTCTAGTTGCCTGGTCAGAAATTCCAATACTATGTTGAATAGGTGAGCATCATTGTGTTGTGCTGCTTTTCAAAGGAAATATTTCCAGCTTTTGCCCATTCATTGTGATATTGGCTGTGGGTTTCACATAAATAGCTCTCATTACTTGGAGGCAGGTTCTATTAGTACCTAGTTGATTGACAGTTTTTAGCATAAAACCTATTGAATTTTGTTGAAGGCCTTTCTTTATCTATTGAGATAATCATGTGTTTTTTGTCACTGGTTCTGTTTATATGATGGATTACATTTACTGATTTGTGCATGTTGAAGCAGTCTTGCTCCCAGATATGTGGTTGACTTGATTGCTGTAAAAAAAGCTTTTTGATGTGTTTCTGGATTTGGTACACCAGTATTTTATTAAGGATTTTCCCATTGATGTTCAATCAGGGATATAGGCCTGATATTGTCTTTTTTTTTGCTGTGTCTCTGCCAGGTTTTTGGTATCAGGATAATCTGGGCCTCATAAAATGAGTTAGGAAGAATTCGCTCTCTTCTATTGTTTGGAATAGTTTCAGCAGGAATGGAGTCAGCTCCTCTTCATACCTCTGGTAGAATTTGGCTGTAAATCTGTTGGTTCTAAACTTTTTTTTGGTTGGTAGGCTATTAATTGTTGCCTCAAGTTCCGAACATGTTATTGATCTATTCAGGAATTTGACATTTTTTTTTAATTATTATTCAGCCTTGGAAAAGTGTATGTGTCTAGGAATTTATCAATTTCTTCTAGATGTTTTTGTTTATTTGCATAGAACTGCTTATAGTATTCTCTGATGGTTGTTTGTATTTCTGTGGAATCAGTGGTAATATCCCCTTTATTATTTTTTCTTGTGTCTCTTTGATTCTTCTCTCTCTCTTTTTATTAGTCTGGCTAGTGATCTATTTGTTAATCTTTTCAAAAAATAACCTCCAAATTTTATTGATTCCTTAGGGATTTTTAATTTTTCTTTCTGTGTGTGTGTGTGTGTGTGTGTGTGTGTGTGTGTCTATATATCCTTCAGTTCTCCTCTGATTTTAACTACTTCTTGTCTTCTGTTAGCTTTTGAATTTGCTTGCTCTTGTTTTTCTAGTTCTTTTAATTTTGATGTCAGGGTGTTGATTTTAATTATTTGCTGCTTTCCCTTCTGGACATTTTGTGCTATAAATTTCCCTATGCACACTTGTTTATATGTGTCTTAGAGATTCTGTTAGGCTGCATATTTGTTCTCACTGGTTTAGAAGAACTTAATTATTTCTGCCTTAATTTTGTTATTTACCCAGTAGTCATTCAGGAGCAGGTTGATTATTTTCTATGCAGTTGTGCAATTTTGAGTGAGTTTTTAAATTCTGACTTCTAATTTGATTGCACTATGGTCTGAGAGAGTGTCTGTTATGATTTCTGCTCTTTTGCATTTGCTAAAGAGCATTTTCCTTTCAAATATGTGGTCAATTTTAAAATAAAAGTGTTATGTGGTGCTGTGAAGAATATATATTCTGTTGATTTGGGGTGGAGGGTTCTGTAGGTATCTATTAGTTCCTCTTGATCCAGAGCTGAGTTCAAGTCCCGAATATCTCTGCTAATTTTCTGTCTCATTGATGTGTCTAATACTGACACTGGGTGATTAAAGTCTCCTACTATTATTGTTTAGGAGTTGAAGTCTCTTTGTAGAGCATTAGTAACTTGCTTTATGAATCTTGGTGCTCCTGTATTGGGTGCATTTATATTTAAGATAGTTAGCTCTTCTTGTTGCATTGATCTGTTTACCATTATATAATACCAGTCTTCATCTACTTTGATCTTTGTTGGTTTAAAGTCTGTTTTTTCAGAGACTAATGGTAACTCCTGCTTTTTTATTTTTATTTTTTGTCTTTCCATTTGCTTAATAAATATTTCTTTATCCCTTTAATTTGAGCTTCTGTGCATCTTTACACATGAGATGCATCTCCTAAATGTAGCACACCAATGGGTCTTGACTCTTTATCCAATTTGCTAGTATGTCTCTTTTAACTTGGGCATTTAACTCCTTTACGTTTAAGTTTAATATTGTTATGTGTCAACTTGATCCTGTCATCATGATGCTAGCTGGTTATTTTGCCTGTTTGCTGAGGCAGATTCTTCATGGTGCTGAAGTTCTTTACAATTTGATATGTTTCTGCAGTGGCTGGTAGAGGTTGTTTCTTTCCTCATTTAGTGCTGTCTTAAGTAGCTCTTGTAGGGCTGGTGGTGACAAAATCTCTCAGCATTTGCTTATCTTTAAATAATTATATTTCTCCCTTGCTTATGAAGCTTAGTTTGGCTGAATATGAAATTCTGAGTTGAAAATTCTTTTCTTTAACATGTTGAATATTGGCCCCCACTCTCTTCTGGCTTGTGGGGTTTCTGACTATGTGTCTTGAGGTTGCTCTTCCTGAGAAGTATCTTTGTAGTATTTTTTTCTGGTTCCTGAATTTGAATGTTGGCCTGCCTTGCTAGGTTGGAAAAGTTGTCCTGGATAATATCCTGAGGATTTTTTCCTAACTTGGTTTTATTTTTGCCATCACTCTCAGGTATGCCAATCAGATGTAGATTTAGTTTTTTCACATAATCCCATGTTTTTTGGAGGCTTTATTCATTTCTTTTTCTTTTTTTTTTTTTTTTTTTTGTTTTGTTTTGTTTTGAGATGGACTCTCTCTTCATTGCCCAGGTTGAAGTGTAATGATGCAATCTCAGCTTACTGCAACATTTCCCTCCTGGGTTCAAGCAATTCTCCTACTTCAGCCTCCCAGGTAGCTGGGATTAGAGGCACATGCCACCATGTCTGGATAAATTTTTGTATTTTTAGCAGAGACAGGTTTCACCGTGCTAGCCATGAAGGTCTCAATCTTCTGACCTGTGAATCACCTGCCCTACCTCTCAAAGTGCTGGAAATACAGGAATGAGCCACCATGCCTGGCTGCTTTTCACACTTTTCCTCTTTTTTTTTCTTTTGATGGAGTTTTACTCTGTTGCCCAGGAGGGAGTGCAATGGTGTGATCTTGGCTCAGTGCAACCTCTACGTTGCAAATTCAAGCAATTCTCTGTCTCAGCCTCCCAAGTAGCTGGAATTGCAGTCATCTAGCATCATGCCTGGTTTATTTTTTGTGTTTTTTTGTAGAGACAGGGTTTCACCATCTTGCCCAGGCTGGTCTTGAGCTCCTGACCTTGTGATCCGCCCACCTTGGCCTCCCAAAGTGCTGGGATTGCAGGTACGAGCCACCAAGCCCAGCCTTCACTCTTTTTTCTTTAACCTTGTCTTCTCACTTTATTTCGTTGAGTTGATCTTCAATACCTGATATTCTTTCCTCCACTTGAATGATTTGGCTATTGATACTTATGCATGCTTTGCAAAATTTTGTGCTGTGGTTTTGAGCTCCTTCAGGTCATGCATATTCTTCTGTAAACTGGTTATTCTAGTTAGTAATTTGTCTAACCTTTTTCCAAATTTCTTAGTTTCCTTGCATTCAGTTAGAACATGCTCCATTAGATTGAAGAAGTTTGTTGTTACTCACCATCTGAAGCCTCTTTCTGTCAATTTGTCGTACTTATTCTCTGTTCAGTTTTGTTCCTTGCTGGTAAGGAGTTGTGATCTGTTGGAGGGGAAGAGGCATTTTGGTTTTTGGAATTTTTAGCCTTTTGCCCTTGTTTCTTCCCATCTGCATGGATTTATCTGCCTTTGGTGTTTGATGTTGGTGACATTCAAGTGGAGACTCTGAGTGAACATCGTTTTGGTTGATGTTGATGCCATTCCTTTCTGTTAGTTTTCCTTCTAACAGTCAGGGTCCTCTGCTGCAGGTCCACTGGAATTTGCTAGAGGTGCACTCTAGAAACTGTGTGACTGGTTATCTGTCACCAGCAAAGGCTGCAGAACAGCAAAGATTGCTGCCTGTTCCTTCCTCTGGAAGCTTTCTCCCAGAGGGGCACCCACCAGATGCCAACCAGAGCTTTCCTGTATGAGGTGTCTGTTGGCTCCTACTGGAAGGTATCTCCAAGTCAGGATTCACGAGGCTCAGAGACCGACTCGAGGAGGCAGTCTGTCCCTTGTCAGAGCTTGAACACTGTCCTGGGAGATTCCCTGCTCCTTTCGGAGTTTTCAGGCAGGGACATTGAAGTCTGCTGACCTGCAGCCACTCCTTTCCCTAGGAGCTCTGTCTTAGGGACATGGGAATTTTATCTATAGGTCCCTGACTGGGGTGTCACCTTTTTTTCAGAGATGCCTTGCCCAGAGTAGAGGAGTCTAAAGAGGCAGACTGGCTGCAGAGGTTTTGCTGAGCTGCAGTGGGCTTCACATGGTTTAAAACTGCCTACTCTAGCCTCAGCAATGGTGGATGCCCCTCCCCACATGAAGTTTGAGCATCCAACATCCATCTCAGCCTGCTCTGTTGGCAGTGAGAATTTCAAGCCAGTGGGTCTTTGCTTCCTGGGTTTTGTGGGGGGTGGAAACCAGCAAGTCAGACCACTTGGATCCCTGGTTTCAGCAGCCTTTCCAGGGGGAGTGAATGATCTTGTCTCACTGTCATTCCAGGTGCTGGGGGGGGTATCAAAACAATAACAACAAAAAACAACTGCTAGCTTGGTGTCTGCTCAAACAGCTGCTCAGTTTTGTGCTTGAAATCCAGGGCACAGGTTGGGTAGGCACTGGAGGGAATATCGTGGTCTGACAGTTGCAAAGATTATGGGAAAAGCCAAGTGTCTCAGCCAGAATGCACCATTCTTTCCAGCACAGTCTCTCAGAGCTTCCCTTGGCTAAAGGAATTAAATCCCCCTACTCCTTGCACTTCGCAGGTGATGCAACACCCCATCTTGCTTCAGCTTACCCTCCCTGGGCTGCACCAACTGTCTAACCAGACCCAATGAAATGAACTTGGTACCTCAGCAGGAAATGCAAAAATCCCCTGTCTTCTGCTTAGGTCTTGCTGGGAGCTTTAGTTCTGAGCTGTTCCTTGTTGGCCATCTTGCCAGCAGACTCTCTTAACCTAGGTTGTTTTCTACTCATAATATGTGATTACTTTTTCTAATGTACTAGAAATTAATTGATATTTTCATCTTCCCTGGATCAAAAGGTCATCTGCAATATATAAGAAGTAAAGAACAGTCAACAGAGCAGGCTGTTCCTGTATGTAGCTCTCCCACTACCATCAATTCCCAGTTTGAGCTACTTGTAGCAGCAGCTACTGCCTCTTTAAAAAATCTAAAAAAATATACAAGACTGAAATATATGAGATAGACAAAACAGTAACTAGCAAGTATTTTAAATTATACAACCATTTTTGTTTAATAATAAATTTGTTCAAAATTTTATATTTTAGCTAGAAAAAAATTAACATGGGTTTTGTGTATTTGATCAACTAGTTTAACATTTTGCAGCCATTGGGCATTTAATTAAGACCACTTAATTCAGAGAATTTTAACTTTTTAAAATAACTGTATTTCTTAAATGCTCCCCTAGAGTTGGTTTTGGTAACCTACCACAGTGTGTTTTATTTAATCATATGTAAAAAAGGACTGAAACTTTAGAGTAACAATAAGAAAAATTTAATGCTACAAAATGTTTACCTTTAAAATGTATGCATTAAAAATATTTTCATAAGCCGAATGAACTTGCTTAATGTTATTTTAGTTAAATTCTAAGAGAGGTATTGTTTTAAAAATCATAATGTGAGAAGAGATTATTTGAGTGGATTTTAACACTTTAAAGTGTTGACAGTTAAAGTAGGTAGCAATGTGCAAAACTTACACAGAAATTAAACTCAGAATGGGAGTTAATGTAAGCAAGTTAACAAATAATAAGAAAAAAAATCAGTTTATTTCCAGAGAAATCACAGGGTTGAGTATAATTAACAATAGCATTCCTGACAAATCTTTAATTGACAAATGTATAGTTATATTTGCTTATGTTTTTCTCTGTGTGAGTATATTTTTTGGCAGATTGTAGGAGTTTCTAACTCACTCTAAACTCACTGCTTAAAAGGTCAGATCTTCATTTTTCTTGTGGGATCTATGTAGAGAGAAGTTTCCTTTTCAGAAACATTTCTTTTTTTAATTTATTTAACTATCATATTGACATAATAAAATATATATATATTCAATAGATACTTTTTTAAAAACCAACACTACTGTTGTTACCCATTTAGCCAGGGTTTACTTGTCATTAACATATATTTTCAAACATATACTAGCATATGTACTGAAAATTATTAAATTGCCACTGATGTAATATTTCTGGTCCAGAAATCTCTGGAATTCTATCTACCTCCATATATATGGCTATTTTTTTTTTCAGAAATGAGAGTATGCAATATTCAATATTGTTAACTTTGTTTGGTACTTAGTTATGCACCTGTCAATACATGAAAATCTATCTAGCTCTATTTTGTACCTACATAACTGACAGTCCAATGTGCTCAATCCACCTCTAGCATAGACGGATGTGTAAGTTGTATTCAGCTTACACAAAGTAAAGAAGCCGTTACAGTTCTCACAGGGATTTTAAATACATCATCTAATTGACTTCATCTCACAATAAAACTGTGAATGTGTATGAAGTAATTATCACTATTTGATGAAGAAGAAAGCAGATATTTATGTGAAGGTTGTATTTTTATGAGTCAGGACAATAATTTAAATAAAATGCTCAATTAAATCTGAGAAAGCTCTAATGTTTTATGTATATAAAGTGATGAAGTTATTGCATTGAATACATGTAAATGCAAAAGCTTTTCTATTCAGCAAATTTATAATGATGAAAGCAAAATCTATGTTTAACACACAAAGATTTAATATACTGTTTCCTATGACTTTTCTAAGAAAACTGTTACAGAAGAAATGTCATTAAAAACATTAATGGCATGTAGAGTGGCTCATGTTGCTGACATAAAAGTTCAAAATACTCTTAAAATTTCTTTGTTAACCTGATAGAATCAATTTCCCAGCCTCCGAGAACAATGGAGGGAATCACCATTTTTATAGCATCAACATTTTTTTTCTTATCTGAGCTTGTGAAGTAGTACAGTTAGTAGGAATATCTGCCATGTTGGACCACGCCCAGCAAACACATTTGTGGGATTCAAAGAGGCTGGTGTTGTCACATAAATTCTGTGATCCAGAGAGTATACATGATAGTTTCTGGAAAAAGTATTTCTACAATTGAAAACACAGGTAGTAATATCAACAATGATTGTTCAAAGATAAGAAACTAAAGTTTGAGATAAATTTTATTTATTTATATTTTTAATATTTTTATAGCAGTTACTGTTATTCTTCCTGAGATTAGCTTACTTTATTGAGATTTTGTCAGGACTGCATTTCGATGACTAGAATATCTGAGCTACTATGACTGGCATGTTTATTGCACTCACTAATACCTTGAAATTTTAGTTGATAATAACACTGATTTTTTTTTCAAAGCACAGTTGATATAATCATATTTGAATGACATGCTAAATGCAATTCAGTATTTGAAGAATGAGGAATCTTTATTTTTATTCATTATATTATCATCTTATTTTTAATGTCTGCTATTAATCTTTTTTTTTGCATTTTATACTATCTATGTTGTATAAGCTGTGTTGATTTTTAGGGTTCTCTATACATGTTTTTCAAATTAGAAATTTTCCTGCTAAGGGAACAAATTTATTTATCAAATAATGCTACATGGGCATGTTAATGCTACATAGCAATTACAGTCAGACTGCTAAAAGTATTGAAGCATCTGGTTGAAAATGAAAAGGATTTGGTTGAAATAAAGCAGAAGAGAAGTTTTACTTTAGTGCCATATCACATATTTAAGATATAGCTAATTAATAAGTGAATATAGAAAACTTGATTTTGAGAAATGCTTATACTTAAGCTGTTTATCATTCTTTTACTTTGTCGCATGGATATTGATAGGAACTAAATAGGAAAATTAGAATACTTTAACTGTAGTAAATGATTCTTAAATTTCTACATTTCTTTCCTTGAGTGGTCAGAAATAATTTGGATTACAACTAGTCTCTCAGCATTTATCATGTATAGAGATTACAAAACACACATTCACCTCTGTCTTTCTATATCGGATAGATCCTGCCATGCAGGCATTACAATCTGGGTAGCATTCCTTTTAGTAGAATCTCCACATGAGACATTCACTAATATTTGGTTAACAGCCACTATTGGACAAAGAGAAGAAAAATATAAGTCCTGATATTATAGCTGATTTCACCCTTATGGTTCTGAATACAAAACAGATAGAGAGGCCTAATTCTACTGGCAAAAAGTGAAAGAGGCAGGCAGAATATAAAATTCAAATTAAGTGCCCCACCTTTGTGCTTGGTTGCTTATGCTCTGTGTTATCTCAGCACTTTACTGTTGCATGCATCTCTGCCTAGTTACTTTTTCTATGCTGTGAGCTTGGTCAGGGCGCAAACTGGGTATTGTTTATTTCTGTATCAAAAACATCAAGTGAAGAGCAAAAATCATATAGAGACATGTTATATCAATGTAAAACAATCATATTTTGCTCTACAGCTAAAAGGAGATTAGGACCTTTGGAGCTTCTGTGTATGCTCTCTTTCCTTTCACTAATTGCTCTTAATGTCCCTATTTATTAAATGATAGTAATTCTAAATATATCACATAAATTGTATCATGTAATCTGCAAAAACACATGACACTCACCAGAAGACACTGAATTCTACAAGAATGAAGTAACTTATTTCTCATAATGTATGGCCAAGAGCTGATTTGTCTTTAATCTTTTCTACCTGATAAAGTTGTAATATATTTTATTACCTACCATATACCCTATTATTTCAAATACTAACTTCCTTGTGAACTCTTTCCAGTGTTCCATCTGTGAAATAAGCGCTAATATTAACATTTTAAAAAGTCCTTTGAAAATAATATGAAAAATGTATATTATTTTATTAACAAATTTTGGTATTTATTTCAACTTCTTTCCTTATACTATTAAAGTTAGATTAGGGCATCATTAATGTCTTTTGGTCTCTAGAGTAATGTTGTTACCTAATATAATGTATTTAGATATCATTTTAAATTTAAAGAGAAACCAGCATTAAATAAGACAGAAGACAGGAAAGAGTACAATATTGATGTCCTAAGATACTTTCATGTCATCTTTAAATTTAGTCACTTTCTGACTAGAATACTATGTACGCAAAATATTCTGCAAACAGTTCAGGTACATTACAGGTGAGTTATCATTTAATATTGGTGAAATCGTCTGTACACTAACTAAACTTTTAAAATATATCTTAAAATACATAATTTATTTGATGGTCAATATTTACAACAGCAATATTTGAACTGTCTTTCTTGATCATATTTATTATTCCCCCAAAAGAAAGAGGTTAAAATTGTCACAGCAAAGAAAGGCAGTATATTCTTTAATCTCTTAAGACATAATTAACTTATTATTAGAAAATTTATAACTTTAGCAAAATATTAAAATGTAGTCATCGCCTTGATTTCAGTTTTCTAATGAAACAAATGTCAAGTATGTTGTTTTATCTATATAGATATTTAATGCATCTCTAAAGTTTTTGGATAAAGAGGGCCATAGTACTGTTATCACACATAATAAAAGTTATTTCATAAGCTTAGGTAATGTGGCACAACCTTGTCTCAAAAAAAAAAAAAATGTTACGCAGCTGTGTTGGTATGAGCCTGTAGTCTCAGCTACTCGGAAAGACAAAATAACATTTTATTCACTAATGTTTGATATTTGTTTAAACTTATTTCCTTATACTTTCAAAGTTAGATTAGTGCATCAATGATGTCCTTTATTTTCTAGAATAATGTTTATTCCTGAGATGATATATGAAAATCACACCAAAGTTCAACATTACTCATCATCAAATAAACATTTTTATTATCAAATGAACATTTTCTTCACCGATCAAAAAGCACCCCTTCCTAGCCTTACAAGAAAATAAAAATATATGATATAGTTATATATAAATATATATACTTTATTTAATATGCATATATTTTTGCAAAGCTTATAATCATATGTGATATAATTAGATATAAATATGCAACATAAAACTTTATATAATATACATATATTATTTGCAAGCTTATAAAGTAATCATATAATTTTTGAACTTCTTGTAAAACTCACAAATAACATTTGGTCCTTTTTTTGTATTTGAAATAGGTCAATTAGGCCAGGCACTGTCACTCACCTTGGTAGTATTAGCACTTTGGGAAGCAAAGTCAGGCAGACTACTTGATTTCAGAAGTTCAAAACCAGCCAGAGCAACATGGTGATATCCCATCTCTAGTAAGAAGCAAAAAATTATCTGAGCATAATGATCTTCACCAGTAGTCCCAACTACCTGGGACAATAAGGTGAAAACATCACCTGAGCTGTGATTGTGCTGCTGCACTCCTGCCTGAGTAATGAAGAGAACGAAACACACACACACACACACACACACACACACACACTCACACACTCACACAAAGCTTAATCACATCTTGAATTTATTTTCTTTGTTTCACTTATTTTATCAAGGTCTAATTTGTGGCATGTAAAATAATAACCATGTTTTACTCTATTCTGTAGTATACAGCTCTTTCTAGCTTTTAAAACAATGCTGCACCCCTGCATGCTAGTTTCATATTCTTTCAAGAAGGTACTTCCTGGATAGCTCAGAGGTAGGAAGAAAAAAAGATCTTCTGATTTTGGGGCTGCCTTCTGGTTCACACATGGCAGCTCCCCCTTCTATGTATAAGAATATCGCTTAGATTTCTTTTAGAAGTCTGTAGTGCATCGGTAATGCACTGACTCCCCATTATATCTCTCAGAATAAGATTCTAGATTTTATAGCTAAACCGTAAGCCTAAACTATGATTTGCATATATAATCATTCTTTACCTATTTCAGTTGTATAGCCTCACATGTGCCTTTCTTTTCCTGTGTCAAAAATTCATTTTCATCAGCTTTCCCTACTAAAAACATTTGTTTCTACAATTCGGTCAACATTTCTGTTGTGGTTCTTTCAAATTATTGTAGCACTTTGACTTTCCATCTTCAAAACTTTCACTTAAGCAATTATGTGTGCATGCATCTGTGTAATCGTTTGCATCTGTCTGGCACCAGGGATCAATTTTTTGAAGATAGTTTTTTTATGAGCTGAGTTTACAGCAAGAGTTTTGGGAAGATTTGAATGCCCAACATTTACAGTGCACTTTATTATCATCCTTATTACATTAAAATATTTAATAAAATAATTATACAGCTCACCATAATGTGGAATCAGTGGAAGCCCTGAACTTATTTTCCTGCAGCTAGATGGTTCTACCTGGGGGTGATGGGAGACAGTTATGGATGATCAGGCTTTAGATTCTGACAAAGAGTGAAAACCTAGATTTCTCAAATGTGCAGATAATAGTAGGGTCATTGCTTCTATAAAAATCTTATGCCATCACTGATCTTACAGAAAGTGGAGCTCAGGCAGTAATGTGAACCATTGGTAGCGGTTTAAATAGAGATAGTTGTTCCCTTGCTTGCCCTCTTTTCACGTGCTAATGTGTGGTCAAGTTCCTCAGAAGACACAGATGGGTACTGGTTGGGGACCCCAGCCAATATTAAGATGTTTGAGATGAGAGTGAGCTGTAATTTTGCCTCTGAATTTAGCCTTGATGACAAAGAAAGAACTTATCTTTACAGGGTAAAAAAAAAAAAAAGGAAGTAAATAATACATTTTTAATAATTGTTTCTTTAATAGTAATTTTCACATTAATGTGAAGAATCTCTTCCAACTTTAAAGGTGGATATTAACAATCATCAAAATTTTCTTGATTCTTTGGAACACTATATCAAAGGAGATTTATCAGAAGGTGCAAATAGATATCATTGTAAAATGTGACCAAAAGCCTATTTTGTTTAGTTTTGAAGAAAATAATGATCTCACTGAACAGAAGCAGAAGACATTAGAGTTGTTTGTGCTCATCCTCAAAATTAACTTCTACTTCCTCTTTACTGTTCTAGTGGTATCAGAGAAGTAGTCAAGATGATAACTGTTTTAAAGGGAAAGAATATTGGTCAAATCAAGTGAATGACTAGAAAAAGTTATTCTTACTAGGTGAATAATTTTGGATGCAGTAGAATCCCACAGATTGTTTCCATCTCTATGCTAAAATGTATTACAATTAATTGTTGAATTATGAGGAGTTGATAGAAGAAAGCATTGATTTTTTAATAAAGTAAAAATGTTCATTAATTTTGTGTGGTTACAACAGATTTTATCAACCACTTGTAGTTTCACCAATACATTTCATTCTTTAGGTGTAACCAGCTAATTTTATCTCTACAAAATTCATTTGGGAGATGGAATGGCAAAATGTCTTTAAAGATGTTATATTTTAAATAACATGTATGTCTTTTTTGACCTTCACAACTTCTTACCTCCAAGATACCTGCATTGTTTTGAACTTAGGTGCCATTTAGATGGTGTTTTATTTATAAAGTCATACTTACTTGCTAGTCACAGCTCTGAGACTTGCAACAGTTTCTTTCCACCCTTTCTGCCACACTTAGCCCATGCCTTCTAAAATAAAATATATAGAAATTATCTTTTTATAAGACAGTGAGACCAGCCTGACCAACATGGTGAAACCCAATCTTTACTAAACATATAAAAATTAGCTAGGTGTGGTGGTGGATGCCTGTATTACTCTGGGAGGCATAGGTTGCAGCAAGCTGAGATCATCCCATTGCATTGTAGCCTAGGTAAAGACGGTAAAACTCCATCTCAAAAAAAAAAAAAAAAAAAACAGTGAAAATTAAATTTATTAATATGTGTGCAGCTCTTAGTGCATTACCTGGTCTTTAAGTACTATAAGTATTAGTTGTTACTACCATTGCTTATCAAATATCTTCATTACATGAATTTGATACCAAATTCCATTCAGTAGCATAACAAGAAAACATCAGAGCAGTAACAAAGCCAGATAATAGTGGCTATATGGAACCACGTAGCCATCAGTGTCTGTGTCAGTAATGTTTTCTAATTTGCAACACATAAATTACCTTTTGCATCCACAGGTTCCACATACACAGATTTCTCTGTGTTAAAATGTTTGAAAACAAAAGCAAAACGTAACAGTACAATAAAAAGATAAATAAGAAGACATGATAGTACAATAATTGTCTACATAGCATTTACATTTTATTAAGTTATATAGAGATGAAATATGCTATACCAGAGGTTGTCTGCACATGATATTTACATACGGCACCACGGTAAATCAGAAACTTGAGCAGACACAGATTATAGTACTTACAAGGGTCCTGGAGTCCAACCCCTAAAGATACTAAAGTATTTCTATGTGTAAATATTTTAAGCTTTGGTAAGTAAGCATTCTTTATCTTAGTTATGACACAATTGCCCTGACATTCTTAATTATCATTTATTCATGTGTTTATAAATAAATTGAAAAAGATTATATTCTTTAAAATATTCATTAAATTGTTTTAATATTTGCTCAGGTAACTAAAGAACATTTCTCTGTATTCTCTGTTTATGGTGTGTTAACACAGTAAAGCACTTGCTATGTAAAAAAAAAAAAAAATTGCCTTTTGTTCTTCCTGACCAACTTAAACAATTTTCAGTGACTGAACAAGCATGCAGTTACATTCAGTGATAACTCTGAATTTCTTTGGGAGCTGAATATGGGACCTTACACAGTAGCAACCATTGCAAAGATGAAACAGAATGCCAATTTAGAAAATCAGTTGATTCAGCAGAAGATGTAGTATGAAACTAAGATTACAGAAACCACAAAACAGACTTTCAGGTACGACTGTACACTATGGTCAAAAAGTGAGCATTACTATCCTTACATTGTTCAAAGGATAGTAGGATGACTGAGATAGCTGGTATAAATTTGATGATGGAGATGTAACAGAATTTGAAATGTATGATGATAAAGAAAAGAAGTCAGTGTTTTGGTGGAGAGTACACAAATGTATTTGCTCACACCCTGAAGGGCAGGTCATATAGAGGGCAGAAGAGGTGGTAAAATGCTTAGGTACCTTTCTTTTATAAACAAATGGACACGATAAATGAAGATGATGAGATGCTAAGCTCTGTATTGTGGATAACTCTTCCAAGACCACATCACATTATTATGTCACCAGCCATTGAGGGAAGTGCATGAGAAAAAAAAAAATATGTGAGGGTTAAACTTGGAGAAGGAGACAGGGCTAAAAGGGTGATGGCGTGGCTTCTTGGTTGTTTGACGAAGTGTTGTGAATGATAGAAAGGAGACTGCAGAAGCAAATAAGTGTAGTGTTTAGGTGTCTGCTTTTGGGGCAGAGTTTTTATCAGATGCATGCAGAATGTTAGGCTTCTCTGGCAACTTGCTCTGCAGTTCTCCTGATCTTCCTGGACATTTCAACCCGCTTCAGCTGGAACTCGATTGCAGAGAGTGCTCTCAGGAGGAAGCACAATTTGAAACTAAAAACCTGTGTACACGCGCTATTCTTGTTTGTAAATCAAAAAATGGGAAGCTTCCTTCAAGTCCAAGCTTTCGTTAGGAGGGACAATCCCAAACCGTTCAGAGGATTACAATCAAGAATGTCCATGGTTCAGAAGGGTTAAAGCATTTGTATGACAATGGGAACATTCCTGAAGAACTAAGCATCCTCAAATGGAACACAGTGTAGAAGAATCCCTGATTGATAAGTTGGAACACACATAAATCTTGCTTAAATTTTGTGGTATGCTTTTGTTACCTTATCAAACGAAATATTACAGCACTAGAAAATAATTTAGTTTTGCTTGCTTCCATTGATCAGTCTTTTGCTTGTGGCATTAAACATACTAATTAAATCTTGAAATGGCAGTATAGTTCATGATATCTAAAGAGTTGGCAAGCTTAACAAAACCCATTTTTTCCTGTTTCCAGCCTTCTGCATTTAATGCCACTAACAAAATTCTTTGTAACAGACTTGTGGTTGATTATGCAAATGATAGTTTGTGGTAATTGGTCCAGTTTTATGAAAAACAGATTTTTAAATTAGAGTGGTTAACAGGACAGATGATTACTATATTTCCTGTGATGTGTGCTCTTGGAAAGGAGTGACAGCAGACTACAAACCAAATGAGATATACCTCACCTCAACAGAACCATAAAAACATTGTAGCTTCATTATTGTAAAACCTATTCAAGATCCTACAGTAAGAGTGATACATTCACAAAGATTTGCATTAATGAAGACTACACAGAAAACCTGCATAAGAATTTGTGTGCATTGGATTGATATTTAGCAAATATTTGGGTTTTACATTCTTACAGAAAAGTCCACATAAAAGTGATCATTTATAAGACCAAAATATAGAGTTTCAAAAACCTAAAAATAAATGAAATTTATGCATAACTGAATGCAATACAGTTGAGAGTATTTGCAGTCTGTGAAATAACTGCTGACATATAACGATGTTTATTTAAACCCTGCTCAAGGTAATGTTTTAGATCAGCTGTAAAAAAAAAAATAAAATGCATTTGGCTTTTAGGATTCCTTACATGACATTAACGTGTTTAGTCTTTCTTCAGTATTCTTTTACCTTTTTTCATGAAATCATCAGCTTTACTTTATGCGAACTGTTACCTTTTTGCTTTAATTATTTTAAAGTGAAACGCTTAAGGTATCTCTACCTTACAATAACAGTTCCTAATATATGGAAATATAGGAGAGAAAATGTTATATAGTATTTTTATACTATGTGAAAATGTAGTAATTATTTTTTTACTCAAGCATTAGTTGCAATATGGGATAGTGAAGTCGTAAGATAACCACTAATAGTCTTAACTAACAAAATTATTTTTTAAAGAAAGAGCTCAAATGCCCATGGTCTTCATGCCTGCCATCCTGCCTTCTCTCCTACAGCCTGCACTGATGGCCTCATGGGAAGTTCCCTACGATCAGTTGACAGAGGAAGAGAAGACTAGGGTGTGGTTCACTTATAGTTCTGCACAATATATAGCCACCAATCAGAAGTGGACAGATGCAGCCCTACAGCCCCTTTCTAGGACACCCCTTGAAGGACGTCAGTGAAGAGAAATCCAGTGCGCAGAACTCCTGCTTTGCCTTCTCCTGTGAGTAAAAGTTCCAGAGACTCAACAGAAGTTGAGCAGATGCCAGAGCCACATTTATACAGCCTATCGAACTGTGAGCCAATTAAACCTCTTTTCTTTCATAAATATCCCAGCCTCAGGCATTTTTATTAGCATGCAGGAAGGGCCTAGTACATATATACCTTCATCTATGCTGATGTCCAAATATCTCCTGTTGGTTGTTTCTCTGGAGAATCCAGACTAATCCAAGCACAATACTTATGCCCCAATCCTTCCTACCACTAATCCTGAGCAGGTGTCTTCCCGCCTACACAGAGTCATGAGTGGGCTCTGAGGCTTGCCAAGGTGTCTGGGTAGGGATGTAAGTGAAACAGAAATGCCAACTGTGCTTCTCTGAGTGATCAGCTCAGCTTTGTAGGTTGGCTATTTATCTCTGATCCAATGCCAGCTACTAGAGATAGAAACAAAATAGTACCACCAACATCTACACACTGGTTGCAGTGTACACGTAAAAATGGTTAAGTGTAATCCCAATTATATGGTCATTACACATTTCATGCCTCTATTAAAATATCAAATGTACCTCCTGGTAAACTCAGAGTGTCCATTAGTTGCTTACCAAATACCAACACCATATTCAGCTGCTTCTCCTTGCTAAACCTGGGTATGATTCAGCAAGTGTGTGCACATGTGTACAGAGAAGAACGAACTAAAAAAAAGAAGATAGATGGATAATATTTCTGATATTTGGCAGTCGTAACAGTGGGAAAACAAATATTTTTTTCAGAGGAGACCCTCAAGAGGAAGGACAGGCAAATATAGGAGAAGCAAACAACTTGTCCTCTGGGTTTGAGAAACTGTGAACAGTGTCACTGCAGTTTCAGGAACTATGATGATTTAAAGCATGATTATAGAAATTCAGTGTGTATACTTCAGCAGAAATGAAGTAGGCAGAGAAAATTCTGAATATTTCCAAAACAAATAACTGAAAAATTAGATACGTCGGTTGCCCTGATTTGATCACACTGTATCCATGTATCAAAATACAGGAACTCCATAAATACATGAAATTATGTCAATCTCTTCTTAAATAAATTTCTATTTACAGTGCTAAATCGGAAGATTTTGGAGCTCTGACAGTAAAGGCAGAGGGCAGAAAAGACAATGTGGTAAAGACAATGGAAAGAGGATGGTGTTTTGGATACTTAAGAGCAGTACTGATGAAAACCTGCCTGTGGTGGGAAAATCTCTCCACTTGACCTAAACGCCTGACATCAACATGTAAGATATCTTGAGTTGATACGGAGGTGACCAAAAAGACCAAAGAGACTTGTGCCTTTAGCTATCTGGAGAACTCGGGGACAAAGGCAAGGTGTGGGGTCTGTAGTTCTTATGAGGGCCAGCACTGAGACCCCACTGAGATAAAACCACCCTTACCCTCCACATTTAGGTACTTCCTTGATGGTGAGAGGCCCAAAAATCACGTAGATAGACAGGGACAGATCTAGGGTTGAGAGAGACAGTGTGGAGCTGGGAAGAGGTTTTTCTTCCATAGCTATTCTCAGAGGCAAATGATTTTTAAAAATAGATGTAGAGATAACAGGAGAAATACTTAATGTAGGTGACAGGGGGGTGGATGCAGCAAACCACCTTGGCATGTGTATACCTATGTAACAATCCTGCACCATCTGTACGTGTACCCCACAACTTAAAGTATAATAATAAAAAAGGAAAAGTAGATGTGGAATGTGTTAAGGCACTGGCAGTTTTCATTACAGCAAAACTTTATGTACCTCTTACAAGGAGAATCGTTCTAAAAGTTTGGCCAGAGTGTGAAAGCATCAAGTGAGATGGTATAAGACCAAGACCAGCAGAAAAATATCTTTCCAGCAGCTAAAATATATGCTTAA
>JAZHEH010002609.1:0-32994 GCA_036589455.1 Ateles fusciceps
TCTTTTCCACTATCTCTCTTTCTGACTCACTGCATATGTGTGTGAACGTGTGTGTGTGTGTGTGTTGGGACATTTGTGCCCTCTGTGCCAGAGGGCAGTTTCTTGCACGATGACGTCTTTTGCTGAGCCTCTTCCCACGTCTCTGCCTGGGTCGCATGATCGGTCGTCAGTCATTTCCTCAGCGGTTCCAGCTGGCGGTGTTGAAGGCCTGGGAAAGGTGGGGGAGGGAGTTGCATCGGACCAACATTGGTTTCAGTCACCTCTCTATTCTGAGCAGCCTTTCGTAGGACCAAGTTGATCACACACCCCAGCCATGGACAAAAGCCTCACCACAACTCACTGTACAGTTGCAGGAGTGCTACCCACCGACCTCAAAGAAGATAGTTCCCACTTCTCACTCCTTTGCCCTCATTGAGAAATCTAGCCACAGTTAGACACAGGGCTGAAACAGGGAGCCAAAAACGGCATTTGGCAAGCATCTCTGCAGAAGACCCTTTGCTCCTGGAAGCCCTGAGAACACGAGTCCCAGCTTGGTCTCGTGCATGCCGCTTTCCGAGGCTTTCCCAAACCCACCACTTTCACCGCTTTCTCTGCCACCACCTCTGCCACAGCCATATCTTAAAGGGGCTGCAACCTGACTTCTGGGAGCCAGGCACGAGTCAAGTCGGCCAAGCCCCTGTGCATGCACAAAGCACGAGTCACTCCTCGGGTCATAGTGATGTTCACCATTGCCCTGGTGATGGGTTCCTGAGATGTCACAAAGAAGGAACTCCCTGTGGCAGTGTGTCAGGAATGGTGCTCAGACCTCTCCTCACCAGGATATTCACAGGAGAGTTTCCAGAGACCAGGATTTGCTGAAGGTGGGCCTAGAGGAAGAAACCTCAGGCAGAGGTAGAGCAGGGAGAGTAGCGGGGGAATCTCAGTCTCAGGCCTGAGCAAATGGTGTACAGCTAAGTCTCCCCAGTTGCCATGCCCTGGTCATCTCCAGGACACCTCTGCATGTGTGCCCGTGGGCTGCCCTCTCACCCAAGGGTCACAGTGGTGGACAACAGATCCCTGAAGCTTCAGAAACTGCCTGGGGGTGAGTGATTCTGTGCCACTGCTGTGTGTCTGTGTATGTGGAACAGATGTTGTTTGTGAGTGTATGCCTGTATATCTATCTCTCCCTGGTTTATCTCTCTCTTCTTTCCCACTCCCTCATTTTCTGACTTGCTGCATCTCTGTGTGTGTGCGTTTGTGTGTGTGTGTTGGGATGTGTGTGCTCCATGCGCCGGAGGGTGGTTTCTTGCATGATGGCCTCTCTTTGGCTGAGCCTCTCCCTGCATCTCTGCCTGGGTCATGCGGCCAGTCATCAGTCATTTTCCAGGGAGTTAGAGCTGGTGTTTGTGAAGGCCTGGGCAATGTGGGGAGGGAGCAGCGTCAGACCAGTATGGGAATCAGTCACCTCCCAATCCTGAGCGGCCTCTTTCTTAGGACCAAGATGATCACACCCCCCAGCCATGGACAAAAGCCTCACCACAGCTCACTGTCCACCTGCAGGAGGACTGCCCACCGACCTCAAAGAAGATGGTTCTCATTTCTCTGGCCTTTGCACTTACTGAGAAATCTAGCCAAAGCTAGACACAGGGCCAGAACACTGTGACAAGAACGGGATGAGGCAAACATATTTGTCACTCCAATGCTTGTCTTTCTGTCCAAGTCTACCATTTGGCACTCCCCACCCCCGGATGCCCACGGAGGTGGGACTGTGCTGAATTTGGCCTGGACTATAATCTGGGCTCTGTTCTACCTCTTTCTCTGCAGAGGTTTCTTGGTATGGCTCAGTGTCTTCAACAAAGAACACTACTCAGTCCAGCAGGGGAAAACTTTCTGGGGGATGCATTGCACGGCCATTTCCCCCTCCAACCTGTTTCTGAATGATTGAGAAGGTGCGATGATCCTGGAGATCTGGGTTTCCATCATCGTGTGGGACAGGGACGTTTTTTGGCCGCCATGTGCCACTGGATGGCTGCCTGGCTGGCCTTTTCCCTCTACACAAGGCTGTGGTGCAATTTACCTGCCCTTTCTCTCTCATTATTGAAGGCAAAAGTGATCCTCTGCTCCTGGAGAACGTGTGTTTACGCACTGAATACTTTGCCTGAATCTCTTTCTGTAGAATTTAAAAACAGATATTTTCAAGAAAACCACAGCCTATGGGAAAAACCAGAAATACTGGCTTTGAACCCCAGAGGAAAGATATCTCTGAAGCTGATTTACTGTGAAGCTCTCTTTTGTTTCAGCAGTTTAGAAACACACTTCGTGTAGAATCTAGAAAGGGCATTTTAGACTGAAAGGAGTGCTATGGTAAAAAGACAAATATCACACAATACAAACTAAAAGGAAGCTATTTCTGAAACTGCTTTGCAATGTGTGCATTTGCGTTCCAGAATGTAAATGATGTTTGTATTCAGCAAACTTATGGACCCTCTTTGTTAATATTTTAAAAACAGATATTGAAAACAAAACACCACTCTGTGGGAAAAACAAGAATGACTGTCTTAGAAACTAAGAGGAAAGATACTATTGAAACTGCTTTGCTGTGTGTTTGTTCAACTCAGAGAGTTGAAACTATGTTTTGATTCAGTAGTTTAGAAACACACTTCATGTAGGATCTAGAATGGGACATTTCAGACTGAATGGAGACCTATGGTAAAAAGACAGATATCTCACAAACTAAAAACACATGCTTCCAATGAAACACAGGCCTATGGAAAAAACAGAATGACAGGCCTTGGAACCCAGAGAAAAAATATATTTGAAACTGCTTTGCTGTGTGTCTGTTCAACTCAGAAAGTTGAACCTGTGTTTTGAATCAGCAGTTCAGAAACACACTTTATGTAGAATCTAGACAGGGACATTTCAGACTGAATGGAGGCCTATGCTGAACAGAAAAATATCTCACAATAAAAACTAAAGGAAATCTATTTGTGAAACAGATTTGTAATGTGTGCATTCACTTTGCAGATTTAAACTTATATTAGTATGCAGCAGCTTAGAAACACACTTTGTGTATAGTCTAAAAACAGATATTTAAAAAGAAATCTAGGCCTGTGGGAAAATCCTGAAAGACTGGCTTTGAAACCCAGAGGAAAGATATTTTTGAAACTGCTTTGTTGTGTGTCTGTTCAATTCAGAGATTTGAACCTCTGGTTTGATTCAGCAGTTTAGAAACACATTTTGTGTAGAAACTAGAAAGGGACATTTCAGACCGAATGGAGGCCTATGGTGAAAAGACAAATATCTCACAATTAAAATTAAAAGAAAGTTACTTGTGAAACTGGTTTTCAATGTGTGCATTCACCTTTAAGAATTTAACTGATGTTTGTATTCAGCAGCTTGGAAACACTTTTGTGTAGAATCTAAAACAGATATTTTCAATGAAAGCTTGCCCTGTGGGACAAATCAGAAAGACTGGATTTGAAACCTAGAGGAATCATATGTTTGAAACTGCTTTGTTGTGGGTCCGTTTAACTCAGAGATTTGAACCTATGTTTTGATTCAGCAGCTTAGAAAGACCTCGGGTAGAAAGACTGGCTTTGAAACCCAGAAGAAAGATATCCTTGAAACTTCTTTGCTTTCAACTCAGAGAGGTTCAACCTATGTTTTGATTCAGCATTTGAGAAACACAATTCGTATAGAATCCAGAAAGGACAATTCAGACTGAATGGTGGCCTATGGTGAAAGAGCAAATATCTCATGATAAAAACTAAAAGGAATTTGATTGTGAAACTGATTTGCAATGTGTGCATTTACATTCCAGCATTTAACCTTCCAGAATTTAACTGATGTTTGTATTCACCAGCTTAGAAACACTCTTTGTGTAGAATTTAAACACAGGGTTTCCAAGAAAACACAGGGCTTTTGGAAGAATCAGAAAGACAGGCCTTGGAACACAGAGAAAAGATATCTTTAAAACTGCTCTACTGTGTGTTTGTTCAACTCAAAGAGCTGAAACTGGGCTTTGAATCAGTAGTTCAGAAACACACTTCATGTAGAATCTTGAAAGGGACATTTCAGACTGAATGGAGGCCTATGGTGAAAAGTTAAATATCTCAAAATAAAAACTAAAAGGAAGGTATTTGTGAAAGTGATTTGCAATGTGCGCATTCACTTTGCAGAGCTAAACTGATGTGAGTATGCAGCATCTTAGAAAAACACTTTGCTTAGAATTTAAAAAGCGATATTTAAAACAAAATCTCGGAATATGGGAAAAACAAGAAAGACTGGCTTTTTTAGCAGAGGAAAGTTATCTTTGAAACTGCTGTGCAGTGTGTTCTTCCAACTCAGAGAGTTGAACCTATGTTTTGAATCAGCAGTTTAGAAATACACTTCGTATATAATCTGGAAAGAGACATTCAGACTCAATTTATACCTGAGGTGAAAAGACCAATATCTCACGATAAAAAATAAAAGGAAGCTATTTTTGAAACTGCTTTGTAATGGGTGGATTCAGCATCCAGATTTTAACTGATATTTTATGTGTTTCTACAGCTTAGAAACACGCTTGGTGTAGATTCTAAGAGCATGTAATTCCAACCAAGCCCTGGCTTATGGGAAAAACCTGAAAGACTGGCTTTGAAACCCACAGGAAAGATATCTCTTCAGGGACTGCCTGAGGAGACAGGGCCTGGTTGCTATTGGCTTCTGGTTCCCTTCCCAATTTCCCCTGCTTTTCATAAAGCTTCCCACCAGCCACTTGACTCTCTGGCTTTTCCTCTTTGATTTCTGCACGGGTGTGTTTCCGTCTTCTCATGGGGTGTACATGAGGGGAACCATCCTAGTGGCTCTTAGGCTCCACAGTAGCCTGATGGCATCGAGCCTAGAAGCTAAGAAGGGTTGGGCCTCACTGGGCTTGAATGGGGGACTGTTTGTGGAGATTTGGGGCTACAGGCTTTTGGCTTCCTGCTCCCCCTCTGGATTTTTTGCTTCTCCCAACTCTTCCCAACCACCCGCTAACTCTTTGACCCTTTCTTTCAAGCCAACCTGATCCAGCCCACTGCCAGGGACCTGTCTGTGGGGCTTCATCTAGGCAATGTCCAAAAACCATAGCATTCTGATGGTCAGGGGTGGTTCAGAAATGTTGCAACAAAGGGAAAAAGCAGGAAAAAAAGAGGAAGCCAAAAGCCTCCAGGCACGGTCAATCTATGTGGTACCCCATCCAAGTGGCAGTAAGGCCCTACCTTGCTTGACTTCCTGGCTGGGGAGCCCTCTGTTCACTACAGCGATGGGAGGCTGCCAGAATGGACTCCCACAAAGAAGTCCCAGGTGGAGGTGGTGGTGCACGTGATCAGAAAAGTAGGGGGGTCAGGGAATTAGTGTGTGGTTGAGAAGTGTTGCCAAAAGCAGGGTAAAGCTGAAAGACAGCTGGAGGCCAAAATCCTACAGCCACAAGACTCCAGAGGTGATCTCTTATCTAAAGTCCAGTCATGCCCTGTACTGCTCAGCTTGAGTGCTCGTGTGTCCTCAGGCTGCTATGCTGACCAAGGTTAGCCTGGACGGACCCCCCACAGAAAGGTCCAAGTAAGGGTTCGGGGTTCAGGTGGGCATAAAATGGTGTCCAGAGATACAGGGGGGAGGATTAAGAAATGTTGCCACAAGAAGTGGGGGATTAAGAAATGTTGTGACAAGAAAGAAAAAGTGGAAAAAGAGTGGGAAGCCAAAAGCCTCCAGCCCCCATCTCCTCAGAAGGCCCCCCTAACCAAATTTCAATCAAGCTCAACCCTACTTAGCTTCTGGGAAGAGGTGCCCTCAGGCTGCTATGACCCAAGGGACCTGAAAGGACAAACCGCCACAAAAAGATCCTTGGTTGTGGCAAAAACAGCAGTGGGCAGGGGCTCCAAAGTTAAGCCGTGTCAGGCCTGGCAGGGGCTTGGATGGGGGACTGCCTGGAAAGACTGGGGCCTGGAGGCTTTTGCCTTTTCACCTTCTTCATGCTTTCCCCTCTTGTCCAAACCGTTCCCAACTTCCCTCTGACTCGGTCCCCCTTTACCACTTGCCTACACCCATGCCAAGGCCCCAGACCTCCCCGTGTGGGTTTGCCTCAACATCCTCCAGCCGCCATAGCAGACCTATGGCGCTGAAACCCAGAAGCTAAGCAGGTTTGCGCCTGGTTGGAATTGGATGGGGAAACACCGGGGGACATGGGAGCTGGAGGCTTTGGCTACCTGATTCCTCTCCATTCTCCACTGCTTGTCACCACAGTTCCCTAGTGCCTTTTGACACTCTGACTTTCTATTTCACGTTCCTGCCTGCCTGTGCCCCACCAAGAATAGGGACGTTTCCATGTGTGTTTGTCCCTGCAGCCCCCTGGCATCATAGCAGCCTGAGGTCGCCCCAGCCCAGAAGCTAAGCAGGGTCAGGCTTGACTTGGGCTTGGATACAGGATCACATGGGGAGACACGGAGCTGGAGGCTTTTGCCCTCCTGCTTTCTACTGCTTTGCCCCGCTTGTCCCAATGCTTCCCAACCACCCCATGACTCAGTGTTCCCAATTTTCCACCTGCATTTGACCCCATGGCAGCCTGGGACGTTCTTGTGGGGTTCCTGCCTGCAGCCCTTGGGTGCCAAAGCACCGAGAGAGGACCCCAGCATGGATCCTAAGCAGGATGGAGCCTGGCTGGGACTTGGAAGGGTGGTGCCCAGAGAGATTGGGGGCTGATGGCTTTCTGCATCCACTCCCCTTTTGCTTTCCCATGCTTCTTGCAATGCTACCCAACCGCCCCTTCACTCTGGCTTCCTCTTTTCCATCAGTCTGCAAGCCTGTTGTGGCCTGGGACCTCCCGGTAAGTGTTCATCCCAGTAGACCCTGGGTGCCATAGCACACTGAGGCCTCACCAGCCGCATATCTAAGCAGGGTCGGGCCTGACTCAGGCTTGAATGAAAGACCTACTGGTGGGACAGGTGACTGGAGGCTTTTGGCTTCTTGTTCTTTTCCCGTTTTCCTCCGATTGTCAGAATGCTGCACAACCAACCCCTGACTCTCTGGGCAGCCCTTTTCCACATGCTTGAGCTGCTGCTGTGACCCATGTTTGTAATGGAATGGTCTATGAAGTCACTGAATGCTACCACAGCCTGGGGGTGCCTCAGATCGGAAGCTAAGCAGGGTCAGGCCTTGCTTGGGCTCGGATCGGGGACTGCCTGGGTCAGTAAAGACTGGAGGCTGTTAACTTCCAGTTCCCATTACTGAGACGTCCGTCACCACCTGTGGAAGTCTGACCTTCAGACCCTGACTCAACTATGGATGAATGAATGCACTCTCACAACATTACAGTGATACAAGTGGCCTAGGGACGACCATAGCCAGCTCCCCATGTGAGTTTGTGTGGGCAGCCCAGAGGCGCCATAGCAGCCCTAGGACTCCACAACCCAGAAGCTAAGCAGGGTTGGGCTTAGCTGAGGCTTGCATGGGGGATTGCCTGCAAAGACCAGGGGCAGGAAACTTTTGCCTTTTCAACTTCTTCATGCTTTCCTTCACTTGTTCAGATGCTCTCCAACTGCCCCCTGACTCTCTGTCCCCTTTTTCCCACTTGCCTATGCTTCTGCTTTGGCCTGGGACTTTCCCGTGAGTGTTTGTCTCACCAGGCCCCAGGCGCCATAGCAGTTCTAGGGCAATGCAGCCTGGAAACAAGGCAAGGTCTGGCCTGATTGAAGCACGGATGGGGGACCACCTGGGGAGACAGGGGCTGGAGGCTTTGGTTTATTGATTCCTTCCCATTTCCCCCTGCTTGTCTCACTGCTTCTCAAGCACCTCCTAACACTCTGGCTTTCTATTTCACGTTTCTGCCTGCCTGTGCCCCCACCAAGGACAGGGAGCTTTCTGTGGGTGTTTGTCCTGGCTGCAGCCAGCATCATAGCAGCCTGAGGGCACCCGAGCCCAGAGGCTAAGCAGGGTCAGGCTGGACTGGGGCTTGGATGGGGGACCACCTGGGGAGACCAGGAGCTGGAGGCTTTTGCCTTCCATCTTTCTTCCACTTTGTCCCGCTTCTCCCAACATTTCCCAACCACCCCCTGACTCACTGACCCCCCAATTTTTCACCAGCCTGTGCCCCCATGGCGGCCCAGGATGTACTTGTTGGGGTCTACCCAGAAGAACTTGGGCACCATAGCATTCTGAGGGGGCCCTAGACTGGAAGCTAAACAGGTTTTAGCCTGGCTGGGGCTTGGATAGGGTCCACCTGGAGAGACTGAGGGCTGGAGGCTTTTCCTTTCCTGATCTCTTTTGCTTTCCCTTCCTTGTCACAATGCTTCTAAACCACCCTCTGACTCTGGCCCCCTGTTTTCCCTCAGCTTGCAAGCCTGTCTCTGCCTGAGGCTTCCCTACATGTTCATCCTGGTAGACTTTGGGCATAATAGCACGCTGAGGGCACCCCAGCCTTGGAGCTATGTATGGTTCAGCCTGATTGGGGCTTGGATTGAGGACCACCTTGGGGGAAGGGGGCTGGACGCTTTTTGCTTCTTGTTGTTTTTTTGCTTTCCCCCAATAGTTACAATGCTTCCCAACAGTTTGCTGACTCTCTCCAGAGTTTTCCATCTGTCTGCACAACTGCCGTGGCCTGGGACTTCCCTGAAAGGGTGTGTATCTGAAGTCACCTAATGGCATTGAAGCCTGGTTGCTAAGTTGGGTCGGGCCTGACATGGGCTTAGATGGGGGAATGCCTGGGGAGACGGGGTTGGAGGTTTTTGGCTTCCAGTTTTCAATCAATTTCCCCAGCATCTCACAATGTTACCCAACCAACCCCTGACACTCTGGCTTTTCCTTCAGAGTCCCATATGCCTTTGCCCCCACCACTTCCTGAGGCATCCCTGAGGGGGATCCATCCTAGGAGTCCTAGTGTGTCATAGCACACTGAGGGGCATCCCAGCATAGAATCTAAGCAGGGTCGGTCCTCAGAGGTGCTTGGATGGGGGGCTGCTTGGGGAAACTGGTGGCTAAAGGCTTTTGGCTTCCTGCTTCCTCCTGTTTTTTTTTTTTTTTTTTTTTGCTTGTCATAGTGCTTCCCAACCACCCTGTAACTCCCTGGCCTTCCCTTTCCAGCCCTCCTGCTCCCACCCCTTGCAGCCAAGGTCCTCCCCCGTGAGGGTCCATCATGGCAGCTCCCTGGTGCAATAGCAGCCTGAGGTCGCCCAGCTCAAAGCTAAGCAGGATCAGGACTTGCTGGGGCTTCTATGGTGGCACACCTGGGAAGATATGGGCCTGGAAACTTGTGGCTTTATGCTCCTTTTCCACTTTCTTACTTTCTTGTGCTTGTCACAATGCTTTATAACTGACCCCTGATTCTCTGGATCCTTCTTTTTGTTGCTGTGAACCCCCTCTGCAGCCTGAGATCTCCCCCTGGTGTCCATTTCAGCAGATACTGGGCGCCATTGCAGCCTGATTGCTCCCCTGCCTGGAACCTAAGCAGGGTCAGTCCTTGCTGTGGCTTGTATGAAGGACCACTGGGGAAGATCGTGAACTGGAGGTTTTTGACTTCCAGCTCCCTTTCCACTTTCCCTTGCTTGCTGAAATGCTTCCCAGATTACCCCTTACTTACTGGCCTCCTGTTTACTGCCTGCCTTCACTCCTGCTGCAGTCCTGTATCTCCCAGTGGGGCTCCATCTAGGCAGCCCCCTGAATCTGAGAGTCAGAACCATAGCAATCTGAAAGTCAGAAGGTGGTTGAGAACCCTTGTGACAAGGGGGAAAAGTGAGAAAAGAGCAGGAAGTCAAAAGCCACTAGGCCCTGTCTTTCCATGCAGCCCCCCATCCAAGCTCCAGCCATGCCTGACCCTCCTTAGCTTCCTGGCTGGGGTGTCCTCAGGCTGATATGGCGACAGGGAGCAGCCACAACAAACCCCCATGGGAAAGTCCCAGGCTGAGGCAGTGGCGCAGGTGAGCAGGCCCCAATCTCCCCCAGGCAATCCCTCATCCAAGCCTCAGTCAAGCCGGACCCTGCTTAACTTCTGGGCCCAGGGGGTCTCTGGCTGCTATGGCCCATGGGGCCTGCCAGGACAAACACCCACAAAGAGGTCCCAGGCTGTGGCGAGAATTCCAGTGGATGGGGGCCCGGAAGCTACGCAGGGTCCAAATGGCAAAGTGTTGGATGGGCGTCCACCTTGAAAGAACAGAACTCAAGGCTTTTGTCTTTTTGCTTTCCTCAAGCTTTCCCCTCAGGCTGCTATGCTGATAAGGGTCAACTGGGAGGAATCCCCACCGGGAGGCCCCAGTTCTTGTTGGGGGACACAGGTGGGCGGGAAATGGTGTCGAGAATCTGCTGGCAGTTAAGACTTGTTTCCACAAGTGGGGGAAAGTGGAAATAAAGTGGGAAGCAAAAAGGCTCCAGCACTGATATTCCCAGGCGACCCCCCTTACAAGCCTCAGTCAAGCCTGAACCTGCTTAAAGACACCCTCAGTCTACTATTGTTCAAGGAGCCTGCCAGGACAAAATGCCACAAAAGAGGTCCTGGGCTGAGACAAGAATGCCATGGGGTGAGCTCTCAGAAGCTAAGAAGGATTGAGCCTGGCTGGGGCTTGGATTGGGGGACCAACTGGGGGTACAGTGGAGTGGAGGCTTTTGTCCACTTGCTCTCTTCTTGCTTTCTCCTGATTGTCACAAAGGTTTCCAACAAACCCCGACTCTCTGGCAAGCTTTTTTCAAACTGCTTGTGCCTCTGCCTTGCCCTGGGACCTCCCTGATGAGCGTTGTCTTCAAAGTCACCGAAAGCTATCACATTCTGAGGGCACCTCAGCTCTGAAGAAAAGGAGGATCAGGCCTGGCTTGGGCTTGGAAGGGGGGATCATCTGTGGAGATTGGGGCTGAAAATTTTTGGCTTCTGGTTAGCTTTCCAACTTTCCCTGCTTCTCGCAAAGCTTCCCAATCACCCCCTGATACTCTGGCTTTTTTCTCTCCCACTCCTGTATGCCTGCACCCCAGCCAAACCCTGCAGTGTTCCCAAGGGGTTTGTCCTTGCAGCTCTTGGGTGCTTTAACAGACTGAGGGTGCCCCAGCCTAGTAACTAAGCAGGGTCAAGCCTTGATGGGGCTTGAATGGGGGACTGCTTGGGGGAGACTGGGAGCTAGAGTCTTTTGGCTTCCTACTCTCTCCCAGTTTTTTGGCTTGTCGCAATGCTTTCCAACCATCCACTAACTCTCTTGCCCTTCCGTTCCAGCCATCCTGCTGCACCCTGCAGCCAGGGTCCTCTTCGTGAGGATCAGTCATTGCAGCTCCTGGGCACAATAGCAGCCTGTGGTTTCCCCAGCTCAGAGCTAAGCAGGATCAGGGCTAGCTGGGCCTTGGATGGTGGAACACCTGGGAAAATAAGGGTATGGAAGCTTTTGGCTTCCCATTTTCTTCTCCCTTCCCACTTTCTTCTGCTTGTCACAACGCTTACAAACTGACCTCTGAATCTCTGACCCCTTCTTTTTTTGTCCCCCTTAGCTCCCTAGCCTGAAAGCTAAGCAGGGTCAGACCTTGCTGTGGCTTGTATGAAGGACTGCCTTGGGAGACCAGGGGGCTGGAGGCTTTTGGCTTCCAGCTTCCTTTCCACTTTTCCACATTTGTCGCAATACTTTCCAACTGCCCATTTACTTACTCCCCCTCCTGTTTCCTTCCTGCCATCACCCCTGCTGCAATTGTGGGACATCCCTGTGGGGGCTCCATCTAGGCAACCCTGAACACCATAGCAGTATGAGAGTCAAGGGGCAGTTGAAAAGCACTGTGACAAGAGAAGAAAGCGAGAAAAGAGTAAAAAGCCAAAAGTCTCCAGGCCTGGTCTTTCCATGCGGTCCAACATCCAAGGGCCAGGCAGACCATACCCTTCTTAGCTTCTGGGCTGGGGCACCCTCAGGCTGCTATGATGACTGGGAGGTGCCAGAACAGTCTCCCATGGGCAAGTCCCAGGCTGAGGCAGGGGCGCAGGTAGGTAGAAAAGGCAAGGTCAAAGAGTGACAGGGTGGTTGGAAAGAGTTGACAAAAGAGGGGTAAAGCCTCCAGCCACCAGACTCCCCCAGTCAGTTTCTTATCTATGCCAAAGCCATATCCTACCCTGCTCAGTTTCCATGCTAGGGCACCCTCAGGCTGCTGTGCCAAAGGGGTTCAGCCAGGATGGACCCACAAGGGGGACATCCCAGTCCATGTTGGGGGCAAAGGTGGGTGGGGAAATGGTGTCCAGATGATCTGGGGGCTGTTAAGAAGTGTTGAGACAAGCCTAGGAAAGCAGGAAAAGAGTAGGATGCCAAAAGCCTTCAGCCTTGGTCTCTCCATGCCACCCCCTATCCAAGCCTCAGTCAAGCCTGTCCCTGCATAGCTTTTGGGACCAGGCACACTCAGGCTGCTATGGCTCACATGGCCTGCCTGGACAAACCCCCCACAAAGAGGTCCTGGGCTGTGGTAAGGACGCTGGCAGGTGGGGATCCCAGAAGCTAAGCAGGTTGGGACTGGAAGATTATTGGATGGAGCACCACCTGGAAACACCAGGGGTCGAAGGCTTTTGCATTTTTGTCTTCTTCAAGCATCCCCCTGCTTATCCCAGTGCTTTTCAACTGCCCTGTGACTCTCTTTTCCCGAATTCCCGCTTGCCTATGCCCCCTGTTGTGGCCTGGGACCTCCCCATGTGGATTTGTCTCCGCAGCCCCCAGGCAACATAGGAGGCCCACTGCAGTACAGCCCATAAGATAAGCAGGGTCGAGCCTGGCTGGAGCTTGGAAGGGGAACTGTCTGTACAGACTGGTGCTGGAGGTTTTTACCTTTTCACCTTCAAGCTTTTCCCCGTTTTTCCCAATGCTTCCCAACTGCCCAATGACTCTCTGTCCCTTCTTTTCTGCTTGCTACCACCCGGCCTTGGACTGGGACTTCACTGTATGGATTTGCCTTGGCAGCTCCCAGGCGCCATAGCAGCCCTAGGGTTCCAAGGTCTGGAAGCTAAGCAGGGTATGGCCTCGCTGGGGCTTGGATGGGAAACTGTCTGTAAAGACCGGGGGCTGAAGGGTTTAGACTTTTCACCTTCTTCAAGTTTTCCCTCTCTTGTCCCAATGCTTTCCAACTGCTTGCTTACTCTCTGTCCCCCACTTCCCTCTTGCCTATGACCTTGCCAAAGCCAAGGACCTCCCCTTGTTGTATTGTCTCTGCAGCCCCCAGGTGCCATAGCAGCCATAAGGCGCTGCAGCCCAGAAGCTAAGCAGGGTAGGGCCTGGCTGTGTTTGGGTGGAGGGCTGCCTGTAAAGACTGGGGGCTAAAGAATTCTTTCTTTTCACCTTCTTCAAGCTTTCTCCCGCCTATCCCAATGCTACTCAACTGCCCTCTGACTCTCTGTCCCCTCTTTGTCACTTGCCTATGCTTCCACTGTCTCCTGGAACTTCCCTCTGTGGGTTTGTCTTAGCAGCCACCAGGAGCACTAGCAGCCCTAGGGTGCCACAGCCCAGAAGCTAGTCGTTGTACACCTGTCTGTGCCCCATTCGTGGCCCGTGACCTCCCTGAAGGGGTCTATTTCTTAAGTCAATGAATGACATCACAGCCTGAGGGTGCCTCAGCTCACAAACTAAGCAGGTTAGGGACTAACTTGGGCTTGGATAGGGGATCGCCTAGGGAAATAGGGACTGGAGGATTTTGGCTTCTGGTTCTCTTTCCAACTTTCCCTGCTTGTCACAAAGTTCCCAACCATCCTTTGACACTCTGGTTATTGTTTTTTTTTTTTATCTCGAATGTCTGCATCCCCCACTGCCTCCTGGAGCATACCCAATGGGGTCTGTCTTCACAGCTCTTAGGTGTCATAGCAGTCTGAGGGCAATGAAGCCTTGCAGCTAAGCTGGGTCGGGCCTCATTGGGGCTTGGATGGAGGACTGATTGGGGAGACTGAGGGCTAAAGGCTTTTGGCTTCTTGCTGTTTCCAGGATTTTTTACTTGTTGCAACATCTGCCAACCACCCTTTAACTCTTTGGCCCTCCTTTCCATCCTGTCTGCTCCACACCACGGCCATGGGCCCCCTTTAGGGTTCCATCATGGCAGCTCCTGGGCTCAATAGCAGCCTGGGGTCCCCCAGCTCAGAGCTTAGAAGGATCAGGACTGGCTGGGGCTTGAATGGTGAAATGCATAGGGAGATAAAGTCCTGGAAGCTTTTGGTTTCCCGTTCCCTTCCAACTTTTCTTGTGCTTGTTACAATGCTTCCGAACTTACCTCTGACTCTCTGACCACTTCTTTTTCACCCCATGGACCACCGCTGCATCCCGAGATCTCCCCATGGGGTCTGTTTCAGCAGGTGGGCGCCATAGTAGCCTGAAGGCTCCCCCAGCACAGAAACTAAGTAGATTCAGGCATTGCTGCAGCTTGTATGAAGGATCATCTGAGGAGACTGGGGGCTGGAAGCTTTTGGCTTCCAACTCCCTTTCCACTTTCTCCCACTTGCCACAATGTTTCCTAACTGTCCCCTTACTTCCTGGCCTCCTGTTTCTGGCCCACCTTCACCCCTGGCCCTGCGTTTCTGGACCACCCCTTGGGGCTCCATCTAGGCAGTCCCTAAACACCATGGCAGTCTGACAGTCAGGGAACAGTTGAGATCTATTGCAACAAGTGGGGAAAGTGGAAAAAGAGCAGGAAGCCAAAAGCTTCCAGGCCTCGTATTTCCACATGGTGCCCCATTCCAGCACCAGCCAGGCCCAACTCTACTTTGCTTTAAGCTGGGGCATACTCAGGTTGCTATGATTATTGGGGGCTGCCGGAACAGATCCCCCTCAAGGAAGACCCAGGTCGATGCAAAGGTGGAGGCGAGAAGAGAAAAGGCTTTCATAGAGTCAGAAGGCAGATGGGAATAGTTATCAAAAGTGGGGGAAGGGGTATGTGAGCAGGAGGCCACAAGACTCCAGCCACTGGATTCTCAGGCAGTCCCTTATCTAAGCACCAGCCATGCCATGCTCAGCTTCCAGGCTGGGGAGCCCTCAGGCTGCTATGCCAACTGGAGTCAGCCAGACGGTTTCCCATAGGCACGCCCTGGTTTGTGTTTGGAGTGCAGGTGGGCAAGAAATGGTGTCCAGAGAGTTTGCAGGCAGTTAAGAAGTGTTGCGAAAAGAGCAGGAAAGTGGGGAAGAGCAGGAAGGCAAAAGCCTCCTGCTCTGGGCTTCCCAGGCAGTCCCCCATCCAATGCTCAGTCAAGCCCGACCCTGCTTCTCTTCCAAATTGAGGCACCCTCAGGCCCTTATGGCCCATGGGACGTGCCAGGACAAACCCCCACAAAGAGGTCCCAAACTGCAGGGAAAACACCAGCAAGCAGGTGCCCAGAAGCTAAGCAGGGTGGGGACTTGCAGCAGCTTGGGTGGGGGGACCACCTGGAAAGACCTGGGGGTTGGAGATGCCTTTTACCTTCTTTTTTTTTAACCCTTTCATGGTATCTGGGGATAAAAACTTGAATAGTTCTTTTCTTCTTTCTTTCATCACACTACACTCACTTCTGGACTAGATGACACCTCTTCTACCTCCCACATTCACACAACTGAAATTTTTTTTTTTAGAAAAAGAGAAAAAAGAAGGAAGAAAAAAAATAATGAAAAAAGAGAAGAAGAAGAAAAAGGAGAGAGGAAGGGAACTTCTCTATGCCCAGGCTAGAAACATCTACAAATGGATATTAAAGCTCTTTTATACTAAAATTGTTTAACAATGGAGACAGGAAGGAATAAGGGAGAAAAAACAAACAAACACCAACCATATTTCATTTAACTATAAATGCTATGCAATTGTAGGAGTGATTTGCTCCCAACCTGTGGTCACTTTTAAATTAATTGATGTGTTACTGATATGTTTTGTGGATTTGGAGTAAGAGTCTGTAAATGTTTATAAGTTACTTGTTCGAGTTTAAGTTCAAGCCCGGGTATCCTTCCTACTTTCTTCTCATAATGTCCAAATGACAATGTAACTTAAACCCCACTAATTGTGTGGAGTCCAAGCTCTTTTAATTCACCAAGGTTGCCCAATGTATTGGGTGCTCCTATATTGGGGCGCATAGACTAGGGTCTTACTCTTCCCTTACATTATCCCTCTACATTATACAATTCCTTCTTATCTCTTTCTTCTATTACTTTAAATTATTTATCAGAGATGAGAATCAACTATCTTTTTTTTTCTTTTTCTCTCCTTTGTTGCAATCTTCCTCCATCCTTTTTTTATCTCTTATACCTTGCATTAAGATGAATCTGGATGCACTTACTATGGGTTTTTTAAGTGGCTGATACTGGTTTTCCTTTCTATATATAGTGCCTCTTTCAGAAGCTCTTGTAAAGCAGGCCTGGTGGTAATGAAATCTCTGAGTACTTCTTTTCGTAAAAAATTTATTTTTCTTTCACTTATAAACTTAGTTTGGCTGGATATGAAATTCTGGGTTGAAAATTCTTTTCTTTAAGGATGTTGAATATTGGCCCCCACTCTCTTCTGGCTTGTAGGGTTTCTGCTGAGAGATCAGCTGTGAGTCTGATGGGCTTCCACTTATGGGTAACCTACCTTCCTCTCTGGCTGCCCGTATATTTTCTCTTTCATTTCAACCCTGATAAATCTAATGATTATGTGCCTTGGGGTTGCTTTTTGAGGAACTTTGTGGTGTTCTCTTATTACTTGGAGTTGGGTATTGTCTTGCCTTGCTAGGTTAGGAAAGTTTTCCTGGTAATATCCTAAATATTTTCCACTTGGATTCATTCTCTTCGTCACATTCAGGTACACCTATCAAACGTAGATTAGGTCCTTTCACATATCCTATTTCTTGGAGACTTTCTCATTCCTTTTACCTTTTTCTCTAATCTTTCTTCTCGTTTTATTTCGTTAATTGGTCTTCGACCTCTAAATCCTTTCTTCTCTTATCAATTCACTTTAAAACTTTCATACTTCTCAATTCTCGTATTTTTTTTCAGCTCCATAATTCACTTTATTCTTCTTTATATTGTCCATTCTCATACATTTCGTAACCTTTTTAAGGTTCTTAGTTTCCTTGCATTGGGCTAGAACATGTTCTTTAGCTCACAAATTTCTCATTATCCTCCTTCTAAGCCTGATTCTGTTATTCCTCACATTCATTTTCTATCAGGCCTTGTTCAATTGGTGATGAGGCACTGCAATCCTCTGTAGGAGGAGAGGATTCTGATTTCGGGTGTTTTCAGCCTTTTTGCGCTGTTTCTTCCCATCTTTGTGATTTATCCACCTGTCTCTGTGTAATTGCTACTTTCAGATTAGGTCTCTGAGTGGACGTCCAGCTTGTTGGAGATAAAGTTTTTTCTATTCTTAATTTTCCTTCAGCGGAGCCCTCCCCACAGAGCTGGACCTTCCCGGGTTCAGCTGTACTTGCTGTGAAACTCTCAATCGTCAGCAGTTCCATCTCTGTTTTTTATTTTTTTTTTGTGGAGGGTGTACCAGCCTTCCCTTGTGGCGACCCACCACGCCGGCTGAACAGCGGCTTAAATCGCGGCACTTTTCTGCCCGGGAATCTCCAGATCTTTCCCCACTTCAGTCTGCTTTTCAATCAGCTAATGGGAGCTCTCTTTCCCGGAGCTCCAACGCCAACCAAAAGGGCACTCAGTCCCGTATACTCTGGACTGAGAACCACCACACCGGGGCCTGCAAACGGCCGTGCCCTCCAAAGTGTCGCGCTGGCGACTCGTGGGGCTCCTCCGCCAAGAACTCTTGGTCCGTGGGCAATAAAAATTCGTCTAAAATGTGGCGTCCACTCACTCTCTGCACTTTCAGTGGGAGCTACAATCCTGAGCTGCTCTAATCGGCCATCTTGGACTCTCTCCCGCCTTTCACCTTCTTAAAGGTTTTCTCCACTTGTCCCAATGCTTTACAACTGCCTCCTGACCCTCTTTCCCCCTTTCCCTCTGTCTATGCCCCTACTAAAGCCTGGGACATCCCCCACGTGGGTTTGTTTTCACAGTCTCAAGGCGCCATGGCAGCTCTAGGGCTCCACAGCCTGTAAGCTAAGCAGAGACAGGCCTGGCTGGACTTGGTTGAGGGACTGCCTGTAAAGACAGGGGGCTGGAGGCTTTTGCCTTTTTGTCTTCTTCAAGCATTTTCCCACTTTTCCCAAAGGTTCATCACCACCCCCCGCTTGCCATACACCCCTGCAGCCCAGGACTTCCCCATGTATGCTTGTGTTGGCAGCCCACAGGTTCTACAGTAGCTCTAGGGTTCTGCAGTCCAGAAGCTAAGCAGGGTCTGGTCTGGCTGAGGCTTGTATGGGAGACGGCCAGAGGAGATGGATTTAAAGGCTTTGGGTTACCAATTTCTTCCCAATCTCCCCTCTTGTCCCAATACTTTCCAAGCGTCTCCTGACTCTCTGGATTTCTAATTCAAGTTCCCACCTCCTTTCGCCCTCGCCAAGGAAAGAAACCTTTCCATTGGTATCTGTCCTGGTAGCCACTGGCACCATAGCAGCCTAAAGGCACCCCAGCCCAGAAGTTAATCCAGGTTAGTCTTGACAGCATTTTGAATGGGGACCACCTGGGAAGGCCAGGAGGTGAAGGCTTTGCCTTTCCACTTTCTTCTGCTTGTCCCAACGCTTCACAATCGCCCACCAACTCACTGGTGGCCCACTTTTTAGTGCACACGCACCCACAGCAGCCCGGAATGAACTTGCATAGTTGGCCTTGTAGAACTGGGGCACTGTAGCATTCTAAGGGGGCCCCAGTGTGAAAACTAAGCAGGGTTGAGCCTGGCTGGGGCTTGGATGGGGGGGTTTGCTTAGGGAGACTGGGGGCTGGGGCCTTTTTTTGCCTGCTCCATTTTTGCTTTCCCCCGACTTGCCGCATCACTTCCCAATGGCCCCCTGAGCCTGGTTACGTCTTTGCCGTTAGCTTGCAAGCTCATTGTAAAGGTTCAACCCGGAAGACCTCAGGCACTATAGCACCTTGAGGGTGCCCCAGTCCTGGTGCTAATCAGGGATGGGCCTGGCTGGGGCTTGGATGGGTGACCACCTCAGGGGGACAGGCAGAGGGATGCTTTTGGCTTCTTTCTCTTGTTGTGTACCAGCCCCAACCCTGTTCTTGGGTGCCCTTATTTCAGGGGTTGATGAGGGACTGAGAAAAGGAAAAAAAGAAAAAGATACAAGAGTAGAATTTTGCAGCATGGGTCCAGGGGACCAACACAAAAGTGAGGATCACGTTGGCACAGAGTTCTGGTTTCCACAGGCTTTTATTAGGTGCATACACTTGTTAGTTGAGGGGTGGGGGAGCAAGGGGTTGATCAAGAGAGGCCTTGAAACTATTGGGTGAGGCCTTAAGACTAACGTGGGCAAGATAGCCAGAGGGGAGAGGTGCGGGTGCAGTATTCAGTAGAAGTGATTCTTATGCAAACCTAAAACACTGAATTCTACCACCCATTGCTGTCAAGTTGCGTTTGCATCAGAAGCATAGCAGATAAGGCAGCACCAAGTCTGTCCACACCCAACGCATCAAGGGGCTTTTATATCCCAAGCATTGCAGACACAGAGCAATCAAATCACTCCATTCTGAGAACCTAGGCAGAGCCTGTGGCGTTCTGGTTATCTCTGCCTTGCAAGGCTTTTTTTTCCTTGCAGGTTCCCATCTGCAAAGACTCTCCCAGATCTTGTGAGCAGAAGTTGCCTCCCTTCTCAGAGATCTTGCACAAATCCTCTTTAGATCTTCATACAGCCTCCAGGTTGAGAAGGCATTCGTGGGACCAAAGCAGTATTTTCTGCTCTGCAACCACCCCATGGTGTTCCATGGTTTTACAGTGCTCTCAGATGGTCTTTACCTTTGGCCTCTAGTTGCCACTTGATTTCTAATTTACTGCACCCATATTTGATTTCGCTTAGTTCAAAGAATAAACTTCAGTGTACGATAAGTAAAGCAATGCTTCCCAACTGTCCCATGATTCTCTGGCCAACACATTTCTGCTTGCCTGCTCCCCCTGCCTTGGTCCGGGACCTCCTTGAAGGAATCTGTCTCTGAAATCACTGAATGCCATCACAGCCTGAGGAAGCCTCTGCCCGGAAGCTAAGCAGGGTCAGGCCTGGCTTGGGCTCTGATGGGGGGATGACTGTGGACACGGGGCTGGAGGCTTTTGACTTCTGGTTTCTTTCCCAACTTTCCCTGCTTGTCGTAAAGCTTCCAAATGGCCCTCTGACACTCGGAATTTCTCTTTCCCACTCAGGCAAGCCTGTGCCCCTGCCCAGTCCTTGGGTATCCCCGAGAGTTTCTGTCCATGCAGCCCTCGGACACCACAGAAGACTGAGGGTACACCAACCCAAAAACTAAGCATGTTGGACCTTCAGTTGGACTTTGACGGGGGACTGCTTGGAGAGGCTGCATACTAGAGGCTTTTGGCTTCCCCGTACCCTCCAGGTTTTTTGGTTTGCTTAACGAAATGCTTAGCAACCACCGGCTAACTCTCTGGCCCTCCGTTTCCAGCCCACCTTCTTCCCTACGTGGCCAGGGAACTCACCTTAAGGGTCTGCAATGACAGCTCCTGGATGTAATAGCAGCTTGAGGCTGCCACAGCTGAGAACTAAGAAGGGTCAGGATTGGCTATGGCTTGGATGGTGGAACACCTGGGGGAGATAAAGGCCTGAAAGCTTTTGGCTCATTGCTCCCTTTCAACTTTCTTTTGCTTTCCACAATGCTTCCCAACTGGCCCGTGACTCTCTTGACCCTTTATATTCATCCCTGTGCACCACCACTGCTGTGGTCTGGGACCTCCATGAGAGGTTCATTTCAGCACCTACTGGGCTCCTTAGCAGCCTGAGGGCTTTCCAGCCCAGAAACTAAGCAGGACCAACTCTTGTTATGGTCTGTATGAAGTACCACCTTGGAAGACTGGGGGCTGAAGGATTCTGGCTTCCCGTTCCCTTTCCAATTTCCCCAACTGTTGCAATGCTTCCCAACTGCCTCCTTACATCCTGGCCTCCAGTTTCCACCTGCCTTTGCCCCCACGACCGTTCTGGATCTCTCTATGGGGCTATATCTAGGTATCCACTGAACAACATAGCAGTCTGTAAGTCAGGGCAAGGTTGAGAACCCTTGCAATAAGTGGGGAAAGCGGGAAAACAGCAGGAAGCCAAAGGCCTCCAGGCCTGGTTTTTAATGTGGTCCTCCATCCAAATGCCAGCCAGGCCCAACAGTGATTAGTTTCTGGGATGGGGCGCCCTCAAGTTGCTGTTGTGACTAGGGGCTGCCAGATAGGACCCTCACATGGAAGTCCCAGGATGAGGTGGATGCACCGGTGGTCAGGAAATGATGGGTCAAAGTCGGTAGGTGGTTGGGAAGAGTTGCCAAAAGCAGGGAAAAGTGGGAAGTGGGGGGGGGGGAGACCAAAAGCCTCCAGCCACCAGACTCTCCAGGTGGTCCCTTATTTAAGCCTCAGCCATGCACTACCCTGCTCAGATTTCATGCTGGGGCACCCTCAGCCTGCTATGCCAACCAGGGTCAGCTGGGATGGACTCCCACTGGGAGGTCCCAGTCTTTGTTGCAGGCTCAGGTGGGCGGGAAATGGTGTTCAGAGAGTCTAGGGGTGGTTAAGAAGTGTTTCCACAAGTGGGTTAAAGCGAGAAAGAGCAGGCAACAAAAGCTTCCAGGCCTGGTCTCCCCCAGGCGGTCCCCTATTTAAGCCTCAGTCAATCCTGACCCTGCTTAGTCTCCGGGCAGAGCCGCCCTCAGGCTGCTATGGCCCACCAGGCCTGCCAGGAATAACCACCAAAAAGAGGTCCCAGGATTCAGCGAGAACATCAGTGGATGGGGCCCGGAAGCTAAGCAGGTTTGGGCCTCGCAGGGGCTTAAGTGTGGATCACTAGGAAAGATCAAGGGCTGGAGGCTTTTGCTTTTACACCATCTTCAAGCTTTACCCCGTTTGTCCCAATGCTTCCCAACTGCCCCCTGACTCTTTGTCCTTTCTTTCTTGCTTGCCTATACCTCCACCAAGGCCTGGAACCTCTTTGTGTGGGTTTGTCTCAGTACCCTGCAGGTGCCTTAGCAGCCCTAGGGTGCTGCAGCTCAGAAACTAAGCAGGGGGTGGGCCTGGATGGGCCTTGGATGGGGAGAATACCTGTGAAGACCGGGCCTAGAGGCTTTGGCCTTTAGTCTTCTTCAAAATTTCCCCCACTTGTCCCAACGTTTCCCATTTGCACGCTGACTGTCTCTTCTCGTTCCTGCTTGTCTATGCCCCCACCACAGCTCTGAACTTCCCCTGTATGTGTTTGTCTCAGCAGCACCCAGGTGCCATAACAGCCCTAGTGCACTGCAGCCAAGAAGCTAAGCAGGGCCTGGTCTGTCTGGGGCTTGGATTGGAGACCCACTTGGGAGACTGGTGCTTGAGGCTTTGGACTCCCTATTTTTACAACTCTCACCCACTTGTTGCAATGCTTCCCAAGCACGTCCTCACACTCTGGCTTTCTATTTTACTTTCCCCTCCTGCCTGTGACCCCAACAAGGACAGGAACCATTCCATAGGTGTCTATCCTGGCAACCCCTGACACCATAGCAGCCTGAGGGTGCCACAGCCCAGAAGCTAAGCAGGGTCACACTTCACTGGGACTTGGATGAGGGACCAGCTGGAGAGACTAGGAACTGGAGGCTTTTGTCTTCCTCCTCTACCTGCTTTGCCCCACTTGTCCCAATGCTTCCCGTTGGCCCATGACTAACTGCCCCCTTTTCCACCCCACATTTGACCCCAGGGCAGCCCGAGACATTCTTGTGGGGGGTCAGCCCTGCAGCCCTCTGGTGCCATAACACACTTAAAAAGCCCTAGCTAACCTAAACACAGCTGAGCCCAGCTGGGGCTTGAATGAGGTGCTGCCTGGGGGAGAGGTGGTGGCTGGAGGCTTTTTTCTTCTTGCTCCTTTTTGCTTTCTCCAGCTGGTTGAAACACTTTCCAACCTCCCTGTGACTCTGGCCTCCTCTTTTGATCTCCCCCCTGAGAGGGCCGTCCAGCACAAAATTCACACGAGGCCCCGTAAACAGTTAAAGACAAAGGGATGTGGGCTAAACAGACTTAAACTGGGAAAAACCTGTTCTTGTTGCTATCTTCTCCCTAACATAATGGACTGGTTGGCCACCTTTGGCCTTCTCCACAAAAACCTTTTGGCCTTCCAAAATGACTGAGACTATAATTTATAACTTTCCCAAAATTTTTTCTGTATTATTTGGCCAACCACACCAAGTGAATTCCAACATTTCGCAATGTTTCTTTATAATACAATTAGGCTCTGTTGTCTGCCGGTCACTGATGCATTCAGCTATGTGTCTGTCAGGCATTGAAATTATTGCTTTTTTCTGGCTTTGAATCCTAGGATTAACAAATCATGTAAGACAGTTATGAATACAATTAGCAACAATCTTTTCTGGTTAAACAGTGATTCCCCCAGAATGGGGTCTAACCAGCAGAGATGTTCTTGCACAGCTTTCCATCATTTTTGGCCAGATTATCTACAAAGGTCGCTGTTTGTACTGCTTCAGTAATAGATGCCACTGCAATGCTGGCTTTAGCCAGGATGTTTGTGGCTGAGACTATAAAGGCCATAAGGTTAGCAATGAATTTTTAATACCTGACCTGTAATTTCATTTGGCATTTTATTTTATTGTATGCCATTACTGAGGAACTTCACTGGGGAATATGCTAATATTTTTTCAGTTAAGCAGTTGCATTGTTAGAAGCTGCGAAGGATGTGTTAGTTTAAATAATTAGGGAAGAAAAAGTAGATTAGAAGCTGTGCTTGATAAAGTTTAGCAGGTACTAGTGGCAGGTAAAGTGAAAAAAATAAAAAATAAAAAAATTATAAGTAGGATTCGCTTAGCCTTTTGCATTGACCTCTTCAGCATTCCTCAAGTGATGTCCTGGGGTTGTGTCATCCCATAGGGCTTTTCTTAGGCTGATTTGATCTGTTTCTCTTTTCCATCCTTTGATGAGGGCACAGTTTCTTGTCTGGTTCTGGTATGCTGGAAATTCTAGTGATTGTGCCTGTGCTAAGAGACTGTTAATAATCTTTGTAAAACAACAGGTGAGTGCTTTAAGAAACACCTGTTGTGCTTTATTTTAATGTTTAATTCATAGAAAAATTGAGTGAGTTATACTTCTTTAACTTTTAACCAGTATGTTTCCACACAGAATTTCCTTTAAAATTAATGTTTTCAAACTTGCTTAGATGGGGGGGCCCCATGGGGGAGACCAGGGATGGAGGCTTTCATCTTCCTGCTCTTTTCTCACTTTCCCCTGCTGTCACAACAGTTCTTAACTGCCCCCAGACACTCTGGACACCATTTCCACCCCACCTTCCCCCCCAGCATGGACTGGGACCTCCCTGTGGGGCTCTGTCCCAGGTGATCCTGGTTGGAATAGTAGCTTGAGGGCCCCCAAGCACAGAAACTGAGCAGAGTATGGCACTGCTGGGGCTTAGATAAAGGATCCCCCTGGAGAGTCCAGTTGCAGAGTAGGGTATGGATAAAAGACTGCCTGGGGGAAGTCCTGAGGCTGGAAGCATTTTGCCTCCTGCTTACTTCCTGCTTTCTCCCAATTTTGGCAACTCTTCCCAACGGCCCTCTGACTCTCTGACCCCCACTTTTCCTGCCCATCTGCACCTCTGCCTCAGCCGGGGGACTTCCCCATGGGAATCCATTCTGGCCACACACATTCACCACAGTAGCCTCAGGGCACCCCAGCCTTGCATCTAAGCAGGATCGGGCCTAGTTCCCATGGAAGGAGGAATGCGTGGAAAGACTGGGCATGGAGACTTTTGGCTTCCTGCCCTTTTTCTGCTTTTTTTCTTCTCGCAATGCTTCTCAACCACCTCCTAACTCCCAGACTGCTATGGTGTTTTGGGGCTGCATAGAAGGGGCCCCACAGGGAGGTCCACAACCTCATCAGGCTTTAAGGTGGAAGGTAAACAGGAGGCCATGAAATAAGGGGAGCTGTTAGGAAGCATTGCAGAAATTGTGGGAAAGTGGAAAGGGAGCTGGAAGGCAAAAGCTTCCAGTCCCCCCATCTAATTCATATAAGTGCAGCAAGGCCTGACCCTGCTTAGCTTCTGGGCTGGAGAGCCCTCAGGGTGTTGTGGCACCCAGAAGCTGCTGAATTGGACCTCAGGTGGAGGTGTCAGGTTGCCGCAGGGATGCACTGGGACACAAAAGAAGGGAAAAGAGAGTGAAGGGTTAGTTGGGAAGCATTGTGACAAGCAGAAGGCAGTGGGAAGGGAGTTGGAAGCCAAAAGCTTCCAGGCCCTTATCTTCCTAGGCATTCCACCACTCAAACTCTAGCTAGTACTAATTCTGCTTACTCTGACCTGGGGCGACCTCAGGCTGCTATTGCACCCAGGAGCTGCCATGACAGATACAAATGAAGAGGTCCCTGGTGGCAGTGGGGGGTAGCAGGTGAACTGTAAAGGAAGGGACAGAGAGTTAGCGAGTGGTTGGAAAGCATTGCGACAACCAAGGAAAACAGGAGGGAGCAGGAAGCCAAAAGCCTCTAGCCCCCAGTCTCCCCCAAACAGTCACCCATCTAATTCTCATGAGGCCCGACCTTGCTTAGCTTCTAGGTTGGGACGCCAACAGGCTGCTATAGCATTCAAGAGCTGGTAGGACAGATCCCTTTGGAGATGTCCCAGGATGAGGCAGGGGCCCAGGTGTGCAGGAGTGGGAAAGGGAAAGCCCGAGTGTCACAGGGAAGTTAGGAAGCTTTGCAACAAGCAGGGGAAATTGGTAGGAAAACCAGAAGCCAAAAACCTCAAGACCCCATCTTCCCAGGCGGCCCCCAATCCAAGCCCAATCCTGGTCTGACCCTGCTTAGCTTCCAGGCCTAGGCGCCGTCAGGCTAAAATGGCTTTCAGTGACATCAGAGACAGATCCCTTCAGTAAGGTGTCGAGCCACAGCAGAGGCACAGGCAGGAGAAAAAAGTGGGCCAGAGAGTCAGGGGCGATTGGGAAGCATTGTGACGATCAAGGGAAAAGAGTAAGTGAACCAGAGCCAAAAGGCTCCAGCCCCCTGTCCCCCACAGAGGGTTCCCCCATCTAAGCCCCAGCCAGGCCTGACCATGCTTAGCTCCCAGGCTGAGGCATCCTTAGTGTGCTGTGACATCTGGGGTCTACTGGGATGAACACTTACAAAGAGGTCCCAGGCCGTGATGGGCTTGCAGGTTGACAGAAAAGAGGAAAGGAATTATGGCAGACAGAAAGCATTGTGACAAGCTGCGTAAAGTGAAAATGGAGTGGAAAGAAACAAGTTTCAAGCTCCTGGTCTCCCCCAGGCGGCCCCCCATCTAAGTCCCAGCCAATCTCTACCCTGCTTAGTTTTTGCACTGGGGACCTCTCAGGGTGCTGTGGAACCCGAGGGCTGCCAGATGGACCGTCACAAAAACATCCCAGGCTGTGGTGGTAGCACAGGTAGGTTAAAAAGGGGGAAGACAGTGAGTAAGGGAACAGCTGTGAAGCATTGAAACAAGCAGGGCAGAGCGGAAGAAAGGGGGAAGCCAAAAGCCTCCAGCTCCTGGTCTTCCCATGTGGTCCCCCATCTAAACCTTAGTCAAGCCTGACCTTGTAGAGCTTCTAGTCTGTGGCTACCTCAGGCTGCTATTTTGTCTGGGGCTGCTGAGATGGACACCCACAGAAAGCTCCTTGTCTTGGAGGGGTCACACGTAGGTGGGAATGAAAACTAGAAAGCAAGAATGTCAGGAGGCCCTTTGGAAGCATTTCAACAAATATGCGAGAGTGGGAAGGAATAGGGAAGGCAGAGCCTTCAGCCCCTAAATCCCAAGGTAATACCTCATCCAAGTCCTTGCCAGGCCCAACCCTGCTTAGCTTCTGGACTGCAGCACCCTGGGTCTGCTATTACGAATGGGGGCTGCCGAGACATACCCACACTGGGAAGTTTCTGGCCTCGGGGCATAGACAAGCAGAAAATGGGTGACAGAGTCAGGGGGCAATTGGGAAGCATTGGGAGAAGAGGGGGAAAGCTTGAAGAAAGTAAAAAGGCAAAAGGCTTCAACCCCTAGTCGTTCATGGTGGTCCCCCACTGAAGCCCCTGCCAGACACAATCCTGCTTAGATTCCAGGGCCCCACTCACCTGCTTTCTCAAAGCAGTCCATAACCTCTTTGTGAGGTTTTGTCCTGGCAGGCCCCGTGGACCATAGCAGCCTGAAGGTGCCTGGGCCCAGAAGCTAAACATGGTCAGGCTTGACTGAGGCTTGGATTGGGGATAGCCTGGGGAAACCAGGACTGGAGGCTTTTGGCTTATTGCTCTATTTTCCCTTTCCCCTTCTTGTCTAGATTCTTCTTAACTGCCCCCAGACTCTCTGGACACCATTTCCTGCCCACCTGCGCCCCCAACACAAACTGGAACCCTGACATGTGGGTCCATCCTGCTTGTCCCTGGTCAACAAGGCAGCCTCAGGGGGCCTCATTATGGAAGTTGAACAGGGCAGTGCATGGCTGGGGCTTAGATAAGGGACCGTTGGGGTTTTCTGTCACTGGAGGCTTTTGGCCTCTTGCTCGCTTCCCATTTTTCCCCCTCTTTTAGCAACTCTTCCCAACCTCCCTCTGAATCTCTGACCCCATACCCATCTTTTCTGCCTGGCTGCGTTTCCGCCTTGGTTGGGGGAAATCCTCATGGGGGTTCGTTCTGGCAACCTCCACTGGACATAGCAGTCTGAGGGTTCCCCCAGCCTGGAAGTTAAGCAGAGTTGGTGTTGACTGGCACTTGGATGGGGGACCATGTTGAAAGAGTGGTCCTGGAGGTTTTTAGCTTTCTGCTCATTTCCAGCTTTTCCTCTTGCTGTAATGTTGCTCAACTTCCCCCCTGACTCTCAGATTGCTATGATGTTCAGAAGCTGCCTAGACAGAGCCCCACGAGAAAGTCCCTGGCCACGGAGGGGGAGCAGGTTGGCTGGAAAGGGAGGGCCAGGAAGATAGTGGATGGTTGGAAAGCATTGCCAGAAGCAAAAAAAAAAAAAAAAACACACAGGAGGGAGTGGAAAGTTAAAAGTCTCTACCTCACAGTCTCCCCAAGGAATCACCCATTCAAGCCCCACCCAGGCCTCACCCTGCTTAGCTTCTATGGTTGGGATTCCTCAGGTGGCAATGGAGCCCAAGGGCTGTCAGGACAGTCCCCCCTCAGGAATATCCCATGTTGCAGTGGTGGCACAGGCGGGCAGAAGTAGGAAAGAAAAAGCCAGAGTGTCAGGGGGCGCTTTGGATGTTTTGTGACAAGCAGGGGAAATTGAGAAGGGAACCAGAAGGGAAAAGCCTCCAGACTCTGTTAGTTCAGGCGGTTCCCCCAATCCAGGCCCAAGCCAGACCCATCCCTTCTTAGCTTTGATGGTGTTTGGTGACTTCAGAGACAGACCCCTTCAGGAAGTTATTGGGCCAAGCAGTGGGGCAAGTAGCCAGAAAATGGCTGGTCAGAGGGTTGGGGATGGATGGGAAATATTGTGACATTTGGGGAAAAGTGGGAAGGAAGCAAAAAGCCAAAAGCCTTCAGCCCCCTGTTTTCCTAGGTGGTCCCCCCATTCAATACACAACCATGCTCTACCCTGTTTAGCTCCCGGGCTGGGGCGCTCTCAGGGTGCTTTAGCTCCTGGTGTCTAATGGAACAAACACATATGGGAAGGTCCCATGCTGTCATGGGCTTGCAAGCTGACAAATAAGAGAGGTCCAGGGTCAGAGGTGGTTGAGAAGCAATACAACAAGTGATGGAAAGCAAAAAAGGAATGGGAAGAATATAGTCTCCAGCCCCTGGTCTTCCAAGGCGGCCTCTCAAGTAAGCCCCTACCAGGCTTAGCCCTGCCTAGTACTGCACTGTGGCCCCTCACGGTGCTATGAAACCCAAGGGCTGCTGGATGGACCCCCCCAAAAGACTTCCAGGGTGCTGTGAAGGAGCAGGGCGGTGGAAAACTGGGTGCAATGAGTCAGGGTGCAGGTGGGAAGCTTAGGGGAAAATGGGGCAAAGCAGAAGAAAGGATCTAAAAGAAAGGATCTAAAAGCCTACACCTCCTGGTCTTCCCAGGTGGTCCCCCATCAAGGCCCCAGTGAAGTCTGACCCTGCTTAGCTTCTGAGCTGGGGCGCCTTCAGGCTACTATGGTGCTGGGGGCTGCTGGGAGGCTCACCCACGTAAAGGTCCCTGTCCTTGGCGGGGGTGCAGGCAGGCAGAAAAGTGAAATAGAAAGCGAGTGTCAGGAGGCACTTGGGAAGCATTGCAACAAGCAGAGAGTGGAAAGGAATCGTGAAACTAAAGCCTACAGCTCCATCTCCCCCAGTTAATCCCCCATCCGTGCCACAGCCACGCAAGATCCTGCTTAGCTTTAGGGCTGCAACACCCTAGAGCTGCTATGGCACCTGGGGGCTGCTGAGACAAACCTACACGGGGAAGACCCAGACCACGTTAGGGGAGTGAGCAAGTGAGAAAGAGGGGAGAGTCATTTGGTTATTGGGAAACATTAAAACAAACAGTGGAAGGCTTGAAGAAGGTGAAAAAGAAAAAACCTCCAACCCTGGTCTTTACAGGCATTCCCCCATCCAAGCCTCAGCCAGACCCGACCCTGCTTAGCTTCTGGGCTGTGGCACCCTGGGCCAGCTATGGCTCCTGATGCCTACCAAGACAAACTCAAACCAGGATGTCCTTAGCCTCGGCAGGGGCTTAGGCAAGGAAAAAGAGTCAGGGGGCAGTTGGGAATTGTTAAGACAAGCAGGGGAAAGCTAGAAGTAGGGGGAAAAACCAAAGGCCTCCATCCCCAGGCCTTTCCAGGCTATCCCCCCATCCAAGCCCTTGTCAGGCCAGATCCTGCTTGGCTTCAGAGCCCCAGACCACTGGCATTCTCACTGAAGCCCGGGACCTCTTTGTGGGGGTTTGTCCTGGCAGACCCTGTGAGCTATAGCAGCCTGAGAGTGCCTTGGGTAGGAAGCTAAGCAGGGCCGGGATTCACTGAGGCTTGAATGAGAGACTACCTGGGGGAGAAAAGAGCTGGAGTCTTTTGTCCTCCTGCTCTTTTTCTGCATTCCCCCACTTGTCACAACACTTCTCAACCACCCCCAGACTCTCTGGACACCATTAACCACCCACCTTTACCCCCAACATGGACTGGGACCATGCCATCTGACCCAGGCTAAGAGAGCAGCCTGAGGGTGCCCCAGCATGGAAGCTGAGAAGGGTAGGGCATGGCTGGGGCTTAGATAAAAAATGCCTGGAGTGTATGGTGGCTGGAAGCTTTTAGCCTCCCACTCACTTCCTGCATTCCCCCCTCTTCGGGCAACTCTTTCTAACCACACTCTGACTCTCTAACACCCCCTTTCCTGCCTCACCTTGGCCTGGAAATTCCCCGTGTGGTTCTATTATGGCAACCCCCAGTCGCCATAGTTGCCTGAGGGCGCCTCAGCCTGGGAGCTAAGCCGGGTCGGGCTTGGCTGGCTCTTCGATGGTGGATAGCGAGGAAAAATCTGACTTGGAGGCTTTTGGCTTCCTGCTGTTTTCCTGCTTTCTTCCCTTGCGCTGTGCTTCTCAACTGCCCCCGACTCTCAGACTGCTTTTGTGTTAGGGTCTGCCTAGATGAAGCCCCAGGCGCAGGTCCGCAACTGCAGTTGGGGCAAAGGTAGGCGGGAAACAGGAGGCCAAGAATTACGGGGGCGGTTGGGAAGCATTGCAGCGAGGGCGGGAAAGTGAAAAGGCAGCCTCCAGCCACCCATCTTTTTAGGTGGTCCTTTATAAAATCCATAGTAAGGCCTGACCCTGCTTAGCTTCGGGAGTACAGAGAGCCCAGGCTGCTATAGGGCCCAGTAGGTGCTGAAAAGGACCCCACAGGGAGGTCCTGGGCCACAGCGGGGTTGCAGAGGAATGAAAAAGAAGGGGCCAGGGAGTCAGTGGTCATTTGGGAAGCCTGTGACAAGCAGAAGAAAGTGGGAAAGGAGTGGGAAGCCAAAAGCTTCCAGGCCCTTATATACTGAGGTGTTCCACCATCGAAGCCCCAGCCAGACCTGACCCAATTTAACTCTGAGCTGGGGCGAAGTCATGCTGCTATTGGGCCCAGAAGCTGCCATGATGGACACCAGCATGGAAGTTCCTGGCTGCAGGGGTTCACTGGCAGACTGGAAAGCGAGGGCAGAGAGTTAGGGGGTGGTTGGGAAGCATTGGGACAATCAAAACACCGGGAGGGAGCAGAAAGCCAAAAGCCTCTAACCCCCAGTCTGCCAAAGCAGTCCCCCTCTACAATCCCCTCCAAGGTGCAACACTGCTTAGCTTCCCCACTGTGGCCCCTTCAGGCTGCTATGGCTCCCAAGGGCTGCTACACTGGAAGCCCTTGGAGACATCACAGAACACGGAAAGGGGTGCAGGTGTGTGGGAGTGGGAAAGGGAAAGACAGACTCTCAGTGGGGCGTTTGGGAAGCTTTGCAACAGCAGGGGAAATTGGGAAGGGAAACGGAAGCCAAATGTCTTCAGCACCTGTCTCACTAGGCAGTCCCCCATTTAAGCCCACGCCAGGTCTGACCCTGCTTAGCTTCCAGGCAGAGGTGCCCTCGGACTGTGAAGGAATTCGATGACTTCAGAGACAGACTTTTTCAGAGATGTCCTCGGCAAAAACAGGGGCACAATAGGCGGATAGAAGCTAGCCAGAGAGTTGGGGGCTGTTGGGAAGCATTTCAACAATCAGGGGAAAGCTGGAAGGGAGCAAGAGGCCAAAAGCCTGCATCCCCCTATCCCTCAAGGCGGTCCCACATCCAAGCCCCAGTCATTCCTGACTATGCTTAGCTCCTGGGCTGGGGTGATTTCAGGGTGCTATAACACCAGAGGTATAGTGGGATAAACATTTACTGGGAGGTTCCTGGCCATGACGAGTTTTCAAGGTAACAGAAAAAAGTGGGCCAGGGTCAGGGAGAAGTTGCAAAGCATTGTGACAAGTGAGGGAAAGCAGAAAGACAGTAGAAAATAAAGATCCTCCAGGCCCTGGGTTCCCAAGGTGGCCTCAACATTCAAACCCCAGCCAGGTTTGAGTCTGCTTAGCTTATGTGCTGAGGCTCCCTTAGTGTGCTATGGTGCCCGAAGGCTGCTGGGAAGATTCCCACAAGAATGTCCTGGGCTTCAATGAGGGCACAGGCAGGTGGAAAAGGGAAGAGCCAGTGAGTCAAGAGGCGGTTGAAGAGCATTAAGACAAGTGGGGCAAAGTAGAAGATAGGGGAAGCCAAAAGTCTCCAGATCCTGGAGTCCCCAGATGGTCATCCATCCAAGCCCTAGTCAAGCATGATCCTGCTTAGCTTCTGGCTTGCTCACCCTCAGGCTGCTATAGTGCCAGGGGCTGCTGGGATGGACACCCATGGAAATGACCCTGTCCTTGGCAGGGGCACAGGTCAGCAGGAATGTGAAATAGCCAGAGTGTCAGAAGGCACTTGGGAAGCATTGCGACAAGTGGGGTAGTGTGGCAAGAAATCGGGAAGCCAAAGCTTTCAACCTCCATGTCCCCAGGCAGTCCCCCACCCAAACCCCAGCCAGGCCAGACCCTGCTTAGCTTCTGAGCTGGAGCGCCCTAGGACTGCTATGGTGCCTGAGGAAAACACACATGGAATAGTCTTGGGCCATGGCGGGAACATAGTCAAGTGAGAAAGAGATGACAGAGAGTCAGAGAATGGTTGAGAAGTGTTGGGACCAGCGGGGGGAAACCTGGAAGAAGGTGACAAGGCAAAAGGCTCCAGCCCCCAGTCAATTTTAGCTTGCCATTTAATAATGCAGTCAATTGCTAAATCATGATTCTAATATCATAAAATTCCTTTAAGAAAAGAGCAACTTGAAACAGTATTGCACTTCTCCATATCTAACGTTTTTTTTGTTGTTGTTTTTGTTTTTTTTTTTTTGAGACGGAGTCTTGTCTGTCGTGAGGACAGAGTGCAGGGGCACAATCTTGGCTCACTGCAATCTCCGCCTCCTGGGTTCAAGAGATTCTTCTGCCTCTGCCTCCTGAGTCACTGCGACGACAGGCGCCCACCACCACGTCCAGCTAATTTTTGTATTTTTAGTAGGGGTTTCACCATGTTGGC
>JAZHEH010002610.1:0-119656 GCA_036589455.1 Ateles fusciceps
GGAGGGTAAAGGGTAGAAGGAGGGAAAGAATCAGAAAAAATAACTATTGGGTACTAGGCTTAGTACCTACATGACAAAGAACCTGCACAAGAAATCTCCATAACACAAGTCATCCCTATACCACAAACCTGCACACATACCTCTGAACCTAAAATAAAACTTTAAAAAAATAATGATAATAATAACAAATGTTTAAAGAAGGAAAGCGGGAAAATCAGGTAAATATGGTAGGAGAGGTAGAAATTGACCCCTGGAGATAAGACACCAGTGTTCAAATCTTAGCTACTTACCACATATTGAAATTTAGCCTACGCATTTAGCCTCTCCTGGGCTCCAGTTTCCTTCTCGGCTAAAAAATCACAGAGTGTGGTGTGGGTTAAATTAAATGAAATAATGATGCCAACATCTGGCAGTAGGCACTAAACAAAGGGGAGAGTGTAGTGGGACCCTGGGGTGACCATATCAAGCTTTGGGTGTGTGGCCCGTGTTTGAGGTGGAATGGACTTTCCAAGTGCATTAAGTGTCAGCACACGAGGCCTTCCTGAAGTGGGTTCTGCCAAAGACTAGGTCTGTAGGATGTTAATAGTATGTTCTACTAAATCCTGGTGATGTAAGATCTTAATACGGGGGTCCCACCCCCCAGGTTGCAGACTGATAATGGCTCCCCTGTGGCCTGTTAGGAACAGGGCCGTATAGCAGGATGTGTAGAGGCAGGCAAGGGAGCTTTACCACCTGAGCTCTGCCTCCTGTCAGATCAGCGTGGCATAGAAGCACGAACCCAATTGTGACCTGCACATGCAAGGGATGTAGGTTGTGTGCTCCTTATGAGAATCTAATGCCTGATGATCTGGTGTAGAACAGCCTCATCCTAGGCCATCTCCCTTGCCACTCCCCCCGCCATCCACAAAATTGGTCCCTGGTACCAAAAAGGTTGGAGACTGCCATCTTAATAGATTAAAACAAGTAAAAAAATAGTTTGTTTTACATACACTTACCATGTACCCCAACAATCCCATTCCTCAGAGAAGTGAAAATTTCAGTTCATGCAAATACCTGTATATGAATGTTTCCAGCAGCTCTATCATACCCACCTAAGCCTAGAAATATCCTTCAACAGGATAAGCAAATTTTGGCACATTCATACCATGGAGATGACTCAGCAACAAAAAAGACCTAACTATTCATACATATAACACAGATGTGTTCCAGAGGCATTCCCCGTAGTGAAAAAAGGCAGTTACAAAGGCTACATAGTGTACTGACTTTATCCAGATGACATTCCTGGAAAAGAGAAAACTATTGTGATAGAGAATATATTCATAGTTGCCAGAGGTGAACAGGGAGGGCTGCTCACTATAAAGGGACAGCACCAGGAGTTTCGGGGTAAGACAAAACTACTCTGTATTCAGCAGTCAATGAGTGGTCGAAGTATGGCTGCTGGAACTGGCCAACACTCAGCTATTGTTACAGGCACATTCTACTAAGTTAAGTTTCAATTTTGTCTTACTATTAAGCTAGGTTATAGTTCATCCAAAAGGACTCAAATATTGAAGTACAAGAGTCCTTCTCAGACCATATTTAGCTTGCTTTAACAACTATAAATGGATTTCACCAAAAGACTGATAGTAACCATATCTTGAGTAACTTGAAATTAGCTTTTTTCTCTTTTTGATTTTCCATATTTTCCAATTTTTCTGCAAGGAATGTGGATTGCTTATAAAGCAAACACACACAAATAGCTAAGAATTTTAAATAAGAAAATTTTAAAGTAAAATTAGCTATCATTCATTTGAACACCTACCATGTGCCAGGAACTGCAAAGCACTTTCCACACATTCTCTCTATTTAATCCTCACAATTTATGTAAGAGACTCTAATACTATTCCTACTTTAAAGATGAAGAGATGAAGCTTGGGGCCATTTGAAGGGGAACTGACTTTAGAATGCAATTATATATGCCTGCATGCACAAAACCAGCTACCCTCATAAATACTAGACTCAGCTGAGCTGGCTAACTCAGATGGCAACTATGTAAGACTCAAAACCGAGATATGATCTACCCACCCCAGCCCCATATATCCTAATCATTCTCTCCTAGGTAACTAGCCATATGGTAGACTGAAAAAACTTGGCCACAAAGTTCTGGAGCTCCTTCTTTGAAGAGGTATACTCCCCATTCCTCAAATCTGAGTTGGCCTTGAGACTTGATTTGACTAACAGAATATGGCAGAAATGACATTGCATAAGTTATAGAGGACTTGCAGATTTCACTCTTATATTTCTCAGAACCCCCCCCGCCAAGACCACCATGGTATAAACAATCCCAAAATGAAATACCACATGGAGAGACACCTAGCCATTCCTGTTACACCAAATGAATCCAGCCCCCAGCCAACAGCCTTCCAAATGAATGGAGCCACATAAGTGAGCCCAGGCAAAACTAGCAGAAAAATTGCCCAGAAAAACCCATAAAATAGTGAAAAGTAATATACTGTTGTTAATTAAGCCACTAAGTTGTGGGATTATTTGTTATAGAGCAATAGCTAACTGATACAACTTGAATTTACAAAGCAAAAGAAGATCTCAAGTCATTGAGGTGCCTGTGCTGGGCCAATGCTATAAAGAAATATTATTCAGTGTGGTACAAGCCCTTTCATTGAGGTCGTTATTATTATTATTATTTGAGATGGAGTCTCACTCTGTCACCCAGGCTGGAGTGCGGTGGTGCCATCTTGGCTCACTGCAACCTCTGCTTCCCAGGTTCAAATGATTCCCGTGCCTCAGCCTCCCAAGCAGCTGGGGATTACAGGCATACACCACCATGCCCAACTAATTTTCATATTTTTAGTAGAGACAGGGTTTCAACATGTTGGCCAGGCTGATCTTGAACTTCCAACCTCAAATGATCCACATGCCTTGGCCTCCCAAAGTGCTGGGATAACAGGCATGAGCTACCACACCCAGCCTCAGTGAGGTTATCTTGTGTCTCCTCACCTAGTACACAGATCAAACCCAAATTCCATGGTCAGAGAGTGATTACAGGTCTCACACTCCATTCCAAATAGACCAAAGGTTTCTTCTCCTCAAAACACAACTATGTGCAACTGAACAGATACTGATGAGACAGTCCAGAAGATTATTCAAAAAAAAAAAAAAAGGAATGTCAAAGAGAGTTTTTCTACATAAAAGCAAGGAATTGTTCACATAGGAAAATGCGTGCTGAAACCAATTAATATATTTCCTTTGCTTTTAAAACACATTAGGATTTTCTTCCAAGCTTTACTGACTCATGAAACATATTAAATGTGGCAGGCTGAGTTTCAATTAAAGACAGAAGGCAGGGGTCATTTACCTACAACTAAATGCTTCTTCAATAATAACAGACTCATGAGCAAACGGAACTTGCTGCAAGGAGAATATGACAATTTGTTCCCGTAGCTGTCATTTTTATTCAGACACAAGTGGCTCCAGACTAGAAAATCATATTAGCTCAAACCATGATATGGAACTCACTATACTAAGAGATGTTTCTTGCATATGGGTAGTTCCTTATCAACATCCGCAACCGTGATGGTAGAGGAAAAAAAAAAAATACCCTAGCTTTTTGACAGAATGACTTAGTATATTTTAGTTTTATAAAAACCAGAATATTATCACAGATTAATCAAATTCTTAAATTGAAATTATGGTCTACTTTTTAAAGCTTTTTATTAATCTTAGAATGGAAGAATGCAAACAAGAATAAAAGGCATCAGAGTCCCTGGTATAAACCTATGTAACTTGTTAAAAGCAACTACATCCATAAAATACTGTAGTGGTGTTTAGGGTTGGATGATGACAATTCTTTTCAAGAGAAAGTGTCTCACAGGAAAAAGAATTCAGATGGTATCTTAGAGCTCCTTCACAGCAGGTCACTTTGCATTCCCTATTCCCTTTTAAATGCTATGAACATTACACCCTCTAGCCTTTCCTTTCCTCTCCATTTCTCATATTTCTTGGTCTGTTCCCTTTGTTGATTTCAATCACTTGGCCCCTTCTAATTCCTCCTTGCCTTGAACTTTACTCCTCTCCTTCTGCCTTGCCTCATACACAAAAAGCAAAACTGCTCCTCACATAACAGTCCTGCATTTCTCTGGTGGTGGCACAAAGAAACAATTCTCTCTCAGACAGGATTGGGTTACCCAGCAATTTCCCAGGTCTTTCTTTTCTCAAAGATTTCTCTCTCTCCCTCCCTTTTCTTTCTCCCACTCTCTCTCCCTCTCTATCTCTGCAAACATCTGATCCATGATAAAAGAATGAGGGTAATATTTGGTAGACTTACCATAGCAATTTTTAAACATTTCCCTAGAGTGGTACTAGACATAACTTCTAACATATATAAGTGGAAATTAAATTCAAATCAACAATTACTCGAGTGTCTCCACCTGCTATGCCTCATGCTGGGGATAGAGATCAGCATAAGACTTGGGCTCTGTCATCAAGAAGAAAACATGGCAGAAATGGTAAAGAAATGCAAGGAATAGCAATCATCTCACAAACATCCCTTCAGCATCACCAACTGCAAAGAAATTCTCCAGGATACTGAGCCTCTGTTTCCTCATATTTTAATATTATTAATATTAATATCATTTAACATGATATTAACAATATTACTTGCTTCACAGGATTACTGCAGTAGGAGTCAAACTAGAATGTGTGTGTAAATGTTGATTTATTTTGTTTTTGCAACTCCTTGTGAATCTATAATTATTTTAAAATAAAAAAGCTCTTTTTTAAATTTAAACAAGAATGTGATTGAACGTATCTTGCAACTGTGTAATTCAATTTCGATTATATTCAATCATCATTTATTCAGCCAAGTTCTGTGCTAGAGAGATTGGAAATAAACAGGAAATCCATGATTCTTAAAACTAAAGCACGCAAAAGCTAGAGGCAGTAGAGGGACAATGTGAAAAATACAATAGTGTGATGTGTTGTATTAGATATACAGAAAATGTATCTAATCTAGATAAGGGATTAGCTAATCCAACCAGGGTATGGAGGGAGGGGAACAAGGAAGGAAACATCCAGGCATGCTATAGAAACAGAGTGGATAATAAAATGAGTAATCATCTCTCATTAAGGCCTTTTATGTCTCTAGTCACTATATTAGGCACTTTACAGACAATATTCTCATAAACAAAGACAGTACAGAGGGTCCCCTTCTTGAAAACATTCCACTCTATTTGCTTACAGAGTTTGGCCTTGGCGACTGCAAGGTCTAATGGTCTCAGGAAGACTACTACCCAAATGAAAGGAAAAAAGCACTGAACCAGAGGTGGAAAGTGATAGGATGAGAAATCCTGCTCTGCTACTATATGGCTCTAGGAATGTCCCTTAGATCTCTGGTCCTTAGATTCTCATCTGCAAAATGGGAATTTTTACACCAGCCGACCACGCAAGGTTGTTGGGATAATGGGTGTGAAAAAGTCTTCGAAATCTATCAAGTGTCTTCAGAAGTAGAACCAGGCTAGAAATGTACCTGCTTAAAGGGCGAGGGAGGTGACATAATTGAGCAAAGCAGGACTATAAGAACTCTCCCAATTGTATCAGTTAGCTATTCCTGCGTAACAAATCACCCCACAACTTAGTGGCTTACATCAACAATGTATATTACTTTTCACTATTTTCTGGGTTTTCTCTAGCAGTTTTTCTGCTGGTTTTGCCTGGGCTCCCTCATATGGTTCCATTAATTTGAAAGATTGCCTGGGGGCTGGCTTATTTAGAATAGCAGAGCAGCGGCCGGGCATGGTGGCTCACGCCTGTAATCCAAGCACTTTGGAGGCCAAGGTGGGTGGATCACCTGAGGTTGGGAGTTCAAGACCAGCCTGACCAACATGGTGAAACTCCATCTTTAAAAAAAAAAAAAAAAAAAGAATAGCAGAGCAGCTACTACTTGTTGGTTAATGTTGAATGTTGCCATGTAGGAAACTGGGCTCCTCTGTTGCCAGCCTATTTTTCTTGAAAAGTCAAAAGATTTGTACATGTGAGTGAATGTAGGGTGTGTATAATCTTTGATTTTGAAATATTAACTAAATGTTTTTAATGGAAAACATCGTGTGACTCTACAAACATATCTATGGACTAAGATTTGGGGCTTGGGCCACCAATTAGAGTAACCTCCATGTAAAGTTATGTTTCCTGCTGGTCCTTACATTTGTGTCCATTCTACTAGGTTTTCCTCAATTACAGGAAGCCACATTAGGCTCATCTGGGCTCTTTTCCTTAGTCCTGGTCTTTCGAACAGTAGTTCTCAAAGTGAGGTTCCCCACACCAGCAGTATCGGCATCACCTCCAAATTTGTTAGAAATGCACATTATCGGCTTTGCAGATGCCACTGCCACCTGGAACCTTGTAGTATCAGCCATGGTCAACCCCACCATGTTCTTTGACACTGCCGTTGACAACAAGCCCCTGGGCCGCATCTCCTTCAAGCTGTTTGCAGACAAGTTTCCAAAGACAGCAAAAAACTTTCATGCTGAGCACTGGAAAGGATTTGGTTATAAGGGTTCCTGGCTTTCACAGAATTATTCCAGGGTTTATGTGTCAGGGTGCTGACTTCACACGCCATAATGGCATTGGTGGCAAGTCCATCTATGGGGAGAATTCGATGATGAGAACTTCATCCTAAAGCATACAGGTCCTGGCATCTTGTCCATGGCAAATGCTGGATCCAACACAAACGGTTCCCAGTTTTTCATCTGCACTGTCAAAGACTGAGTGGTTGGATGGCAAGCCTGTGGTCTTTGGCAAGGTGAAAGAAGGCATGAATATTGTGGAGGCCATGGAGCGCTTTGGGTCCAGAAATGGCAAGACCAGCAAGATCACCATTGCTGACTGTGGACAACTTTAATAAGTTTCGACTTGTGTTTTATCTTAACCACCAGATGATTCCTTCTGTAGCTCAAGAGAGCACTCCTCCACCCCATTTGCTTACAGTATCCTACAATCTGTGCTCTCACTGCAGTTCCCTTTGGGTTCCATGTTTTCCTTGTTCCCTTACATGCCTAGCTGGATTGCAGAGTTGAGTTAAGTTTATGATTATGAAAGAAAGACTAAATAACAAAAGAAAAAAAAAAAAAAAGAAATGCTGATCTCTATCCCCAGCATAAGGCATAGCAGGTTGGAGACACTCAGTATTGAGCCCCACCCCAGACCTACTCATTCATATACTCTAGGGATGAAACCCAGGTATCCGGAAGACTTCACACTGGTTCTCAACTCTACCTATGCACTGGAATCACCTGGAGAACTTCATAAAATATCAACCCCCAAGGTACCAGCCACAGATTAAGATGTTAATGGTCTGGGATGAAGCCTGGACTTTAGGATTTTTCCTCTTTTTTTTTTCTAGTCAGTCTCTTGCTTATCCAGCCTTTAGAATTTTTAAGTGACTCTAATTTGCAGCCATGGGACTTCACTTGGACCCTGGAATTAGGGGAAAAGAAACTGGTTGAGACGCTACATATCTCTTGGGGAAAAACACTGAGGAATTAGAACATTAGGAAAGAAACTCACTTTTTTCTTTATTTATTTGTAATGGAGGCTTCCTCTAGGTCTTCCTTCCTTGAACTTCAAATATATGAGTATTTTGGTCATTCCCACAAAGCACAGTGCCCAGGAATGAATGCAATTCAATGCTTTTCAGAACGTGTCTTCTGGAAGTTTGTTCTCTCTCTCTCTCTTCTTTGAGACAAAGTCTCACTCTGTAGAACAGACTATAGTACAATGGTATGATCATAGCTCACTGTAACCTCAAACTCTTGTGGGGAGGGATCCTGCTTCCTCAGCCTCCTGAGTAGCTGGGAATATAGGCACACACCACTGTGCCTGGCTAATTTTTTACTTTTTGTAGAGATGGGGTCTTGCTATATTGCATAGGCTGATCTCAAACTCCTGGCATCAAGTGATCATCCCACCTCAGACTCTCATGTTGTTAGGATTACAGGCATGAGACACCATGGCTGGCTGAAGTTTATTTTCTAATTTAAAAAAAATGTTGTTGGGGAGAGGGAAGGAGAAAAAGAGAACAAGATGGGTAGAATGCAAATATGTATGAAAAGGAGGGCCACATTCTGAACAAAAAAAAACAACTTGAGCAAAGGCTGGAGGTGAATTCTGCAAGGGGAATTTAGAGCATGACGAGACCATCTGACCTAGGGCAGAAGATATGTGCTGAGAAATGGAAGTAAATTAACTCAGATAGGTGGAATGAGTGTTACCTTAAACAGCCTTCAAGAAGACAACAGAGAGTATATTAGTTAGAGTTCTCCAGAGAAACAGAACCAGTAAGATGGAGAGATCCTCTATACATGAGTAGGCTCATGTAATTATGGAGGCTGACAATTTCTCTCTCTCTCTTTCATTTTTTAATATAGACAGAGTCTCACTATGTTGCCTAGGCTGGTCTTGAACTCCTGAGCTCAGGCAATCCTCCCACATTCCACTCCCAAGCTACTGGGATTACAAGCATGAGTCTGGCTATCTGACAATCTCTAAGACCTGCAAGGTAAACCAGAAAGGTGGAGACCCAGGTGAGTTCATGTAAAGAAGCAGGAAAGAGCTGATGTCCCAATTCAAAGTTAGGCAGGTGAAGTAACTCTTAGACTTTGTGTTCTACTCAGGTCTTTAACTGGTTTTATGAGGCCCACCCACATGAAAAGAGCAATATGCTTTACTCAGTCTACCAATGTAAATGCTAATATCATCTAAAAAAAACACTTTTACAAAACACCCCAGAATAATGTTTGACCATATATCTGGGTACCCATGGCCTAGTCAATTTGACACATAAAATTTATCATCACAAGGAATAGAGACTTATATCTGTGGACTAGCATTTCCAAAATGCTATGATTCAAATGTCCCCTCCAGAAGTCATGTTGAAATTTAATTGTCATTTTGATGAGCTCAAGAGGTGGTACGATAAAACAGGTGATTAGAGAATCCCTCGTGAATAGATTAATGCTGTTATTAGTGAATTGAGTTCCTGATAAAAATGGGTACGTCTTGGCCCAGTTTTCTCTCTGTGTCTTGCATGCTTGCTTGCCATTCCCCCCTTCTGCCATGGAATAATGCAACAGGAAGGCCCTCACCCAATGCCAGTGCCATGCTCTTGGACTTCCCAGCCTCAAGAACCATGAGCCAAATCAATTTCAATTATTTCAAAGTTACCCAGTTTGGGGCACTCTGTTACAGCAACACAAAATAGACTAAGACACAAAATGTAGTTTATGAAGACCTAGGCCTATACTCCACCAAAAAGCTCTGTGAAATGCATGTCTTGGAAAACACTGCATATTGAGGCATATTAACACATCAAAGCTATGAATCATCCTGCAGGAAAGAAATGGTTATACTTTGTTAATTCTGGCATTTGATCACAATGCCAGTTTTTTACTTAATATCTATTAATCTCCCATGGAACTAAAGTTTCACATAACATACTTTGGAAAAGCTACTATAAGCTGCTAAGAAGATGATACGGATTTAGAATGTGGAAAGGGACATGAAACAGGATTTTAATAAAATAAATTTGACAGTAGTGTACAGTGATATTAAAGGGGAAAGAGCCTAGAAGCTGCAGAGCTCATACCCTCTACTGCAGAGCTCAGCTAGAAAGCTACTTTAGCAATCCAGGTCTGAAGTTATAGAGGCTTGTACTTGGGTGGTAATGAGGCAGAAAAGAAAGATAATGAGCCATTTTATGGAAAAGTACTTGTGCATATAGATTCTAAATATGAAAGAGTAGTAGAAAACTCCAAAGTTTGGGACTTGGTAGGTGAAAGACTAAATGGCCACCGAAGGAAAGGCTAGTTCAGGGGCAAAATGTGATATGTTCAGTTATTGATATGTTGGGTTTCCAATTGTGGTAGAAAGAGGTCTGTAAGAAATATCTAGCCATTTTTGGAATTATGAGACTTATGTGACAGACATCAAAACTATAAATCAATTTGGGAATCACCAGCATAGAGATGGAAATTAAGTCATAAGATTAAACTCTTACTCTCCTCCCCATTTCCCTCAGCCAAGGTCAATCCCTTCTCTTTGCAAGTGGCTTCATTTTCAGGGGCATGCTTCCCCAACCAGCCTCGGGTCCTCTTGATAAGCCTCAAAAAGCAGCACTTTTAATTATACTCGTTCCTGAACACAGCTCTGTGCTCTATAGTGGTAACTATGCACCATCAGCAGGAAGTTTACAAAAATAAGCCCTGGAGGGAGTTCCTTAGATATACAAAGAAAATAAACTTAGGAATTTTACCACATTTATGGAACACAAGTCAACTATGGACAGAAATATTCTGCTATCCTTACTACTTGCCAAACCATTGGCACATACCCTCTACTGCAGAGCCTTAATATTGTATAATTCCAAAGCTGAAGGTAACCAGACACAGTAGGTTTTAGACAAATTTCATAAGCTAAAAAACACGCACTCTTCTGGAAGCTTGTACTTATGAAAATATGTTTGAGCATTGTCAATCAATTCTGCAAGAACTTACAAAGAGAATTCTGTGTACTTAGCTCTGAAATGATCCATGGTCTTTTCCCTTCTCCTATACAATGGACCTCTGGAGTTGCACAGTCCCATATATGAATCCTAACTCTCAGCCCTGTGGACCATCTGGTTACTTAACTGCCTTGGGCCTTGGTTTTCTCATCTACAAAAATGGGATAAAAATATCTTATTCGTTTGTTTATGCATTCATTCAGCAAATACTTTTCAGCTCCCACTTACGACTATACCAAGTCTTGGGTACTCTCACAGTGGCAAAAGAAGCAGGCATGGTCCCTATAGACAGGAAGCTTATATCTTAGTGAGTTTTAAAAAAAATCAAATGAAGTAATGTATGCAAATTACAAGGTACAGTGGTTCATGCATAGAAGACACTCAATAAACACTAGTCCCTTTGTTTCCCATAGATCAGAGGACATAAACTCGAGTGCCTATGGTGGCCAACATAAGCATGTGCAGCAGTGGGGCCTGTGGCAATGTGATATGGAGAACTCATGACTTCATTAAAGGGTACAGACACATTCAGCATCGGCAGATTGTTTCTTGAAGGGGATGCAGATGAGTGTTCTCCCAGTTTTTAAAGAGAAGCAGGAAATATCTCTATATTTAAATGTTGACAACTAATTTCAAACTATGGGTGGGCCCAAAAAAATACATCTGACCTATGGGCTGCCAGTTTGCCACCTCTATACAAGCTAACCCAAAAGGCAAGGTACTCAGATAACTCCCAGTTTTCAGGGCTCTTTGGGGCATGATGCAGGAAGACTAATGGACCCTCAAGTAAAATCCTTATTTCACTCCAGTTTGGGCTCAATCAATCAGACTCTCTCTTCATGCTCTGCTGAAACAGGAACCTGGAGTGACAGAATCATTATCACCAGAGGAAAGAAAACTCTCACCATGGGTCATCAGCTTGCATTATAGAAATGAATATAAAGGCTAGACAGGAGGAAACGATGAAAGGGACCCAACAGAGAGCAGTGAAGCACAAGCAGTTCAGGCACCAAATTGTGCTGATCGGATTTAAAGGTGTCTACCACAGGGACAATCACAAATACGGGGGAAGATTCTGTCAGTACTTTCAGGTGATATTTTCTAGGGTGATATTCACTGATTTTACTGCTTCCTTTGTCTCTGACTCATTCTTTCCAGTTCAATCTATTTTGTTTATAGATTTAATATCTGGCACTATTCCTCCAAAGAGCTCATGATTTCCCTCTGTGCTCACTCCCCGCTCCTGCTTCAGAGCAGGCCAGATGGAAAACCAAATAATAAACAGTGACAGATGTAAAAAGATATAGTTATTTGTATTACTTTGGTTTAAGCCCCCAAATGAAGCTGGCCCAATAGACTACAAGAATGGAGCTGCCTCATCCCTTCCAGAAAAGTCTAAGCATTATTAACTCCAACATTCACCTGGCTTTATAAACCCCAGTAATTATAATTATGTTAGAGACTCATATGTCCTCCTTTAATGTCTTTCTCTTGTTCAGCCATAGAAGGGTAACTGAGGATTCCATGAGTTAGAGAAGACCCTGACAGACCTGAGTCATACCAGAAGTCCATCATATGCTCTGGGAAAACCAACATTCAGTAGTGTTTTTACTTGTTGGGAAGATCTGGAAACAATAAAATGGGTACCCAGCCCCATTTCTTGATGTGCACAGGACACAAGAGCCCTGTGGAAGAGATGCTGGACTCTGCCCACAATTGAGATATACAACCCAGTATGATGCACAAAGAGTTCCTTTAAAAAAAAAAAACAAAAAGGCTGGACTATTAAGAAGAGAAATGGGGCCACTAGAAGAAAATCACCATGAATGAAGCAGTCTGGCACCCTGGGCTGCCATAACAAAATGCCATAGACGAAGTGGCTTAAGCAACAGAAATTTATTTATTTTCTCACAATTCTAGAGGCTGGAAATCCAAGATCAGTAGCCAGTATGGTTCGGTTTTGGTGAGGGCCTTTTTCCTAGCTTGCAGAAGGAAAGTGTCCTCACATAGCAGATTGAGACAGACGGAGAGAGAGAGAGAGAGAGAGAGAGAGAGAGAGAGACAATGAGAATCCTTCTCTAAGAAAGCCAGAGTACTACATGATTAGGACACGACCCTTAATACCTCATATAACCCTAATTACTTCCTAAACACCCTCGTTCCACATAGAGTCACATATCAGGTTAGGACTTCAGTATATGAATTTGGGAAGGAAGGGGAACACAATTCAGTCTATAGCAGTGGGCTACAGAGGGAAGCATGGTGTGGATGTTCCTAGAACAGCTGCCTGATTATCACTCAATCCAGTAGGATTTTCTTCCTTACCTTCCATACTCAACTACTCCTTTGCTATGGGAAAGATAAGTTAAAGCATGAAGAGGAGACTGTGTCTTAAGGCTCAAGAGCTCAGCTATAGGAGCCTCCCCTGAAATAATATCCAGGAAAAGGAAAATGTTTCCCAGCTGCTTACAGCTGTGAAGGAACACTGGAGATCAGTATTCTGTGGGGGAAATGTTGGGAGAAGAGGTCAGCAGCCACACAGGCTGTGTTGTGGTACCTCCCTGAGTAGGGTGCAGGTCAGCACCCAAAGGAGGTTGGCAGATAACTTGGTCAACAACTTGGAGCACTGATTGCTATGTTTGTTTGTTTGTTTTATAGAGATGGGGTTTACCCATGTTGGCCAGGCTGGTCTCAAACTCCTGACCTCAAGCAATCCACCCACCTCGGCCTCCCAAAGAGTTGGGATTACAGGTGTGAGCCACCACGCCAAGCCTGGGCCACTGATTTCTAGACTGACTAGGCTTTCTAGTAAACATGGATTGAAGTATGGCTGTAAATGTCACATTTGTCTTCACCAGTTGGTGAGGCCAAAAGACATTTGTGCTACTGGCATTCCCCTATCACCCTACAGATGACCGACTCATAGAATCCTCTTGTCTCAAACTGCTTGAGAATCTAGATACAGGCTTTACCAGCACTTTGCTAACAATAGTAACTTTTGCCAAAGTTTCAATTAAAAGTCAAGTAGGAAAACTAAAAATCAGGCCAGGCACAATGGCTCATGCCTGTAATCCCAGTACTTCGGGAGGCCGAGGTGGGCAAATCATCTGAGGTCAGGAGTTCGAGACCAGTATGGCCAACATGGTGAAACCTCATCTCTACTAAAAATATAAAAATTAGCTGGGCATGGTGATGTATGCCTGTTGTCCCAGCTACTCAGGAGGCTGAGGCAGGAGAATCACTTGAACCCAGGAGACAGAGGTTGCAGTGAGCCAAGATCACGCCACTGTACTCCAGCCTGGGAGACAGAGCAAGACTCCGTCTCATAAATAAATAAATAAAACAAAAAATCATTTTGACTATGTTTCATGAGAATGAAAATGACTTCCATGAGAATCCGAGCTTGGTGGTACTCTACCTATATGGATGCAAATAGCCTGTACCTTGCCAAATGTCACAGGAACTTTTCAGTACTTATATTACTTGACTTCTCTGGCAGCTGTTACTGTTGACAATTTCTTCCCTGATATTCTCTCTTCCTTTGACTTCTTCCTCTGGCCTCTCTGACCATCTTGGTATACCATGGGTGGGCCTGATGCCGATGAAGAGGCAGTAAGAAAACACATGAACATGTGCCTATGGCACAGCAAGGAATTGCCTTAAGTGGTAGAACTTAGAATCTTAAGGGCTTTCCCAACCTGAAAAGCAGTGAATTGAAGATCAGACTTGAGAAGGGCTGCACTGCCCTTAAAGTTTGGTTACAACTCCATGAGGAGACAGAAGAACCTCCAGAGTCCTGACTCACTTGCTTTTATTATTCTCATTTCCTGTGCCTGTTGTGCTGATTACTTTCAGGTTTCACAGTAAGCTGAAATGAAAGCAACTTGAACTTATCCAACTGGTCATTCTTAACAGGCTTTCAACACAGATTAGCCCATTGTAGGCTGTCTGGGTCCACCACACCTCTTCAGTCTTCTCAGTGGCCTCCTTGTCCCCCCAGCATCCCCTGCTCAGCTCTTAGTACATGTCCCACAAGCCCTTCAAACTGCACACATGCAAAACTGAATTTATTGTCTTCTTCCAAGCTGATCCTCCTCTCATATTCTCCTTTTTTGGTCCAGTGTATGTCCATTAACTGAGCTAAACAAGTTAGAAAGCCAAAACCCCAAGTTTCTTCAAATGCATATTTGAAGGTACTATAAGGATATGGAAGAATCATGCTGGTTCTTTTGAAAGACCAATTTTATTATTGACTTGGAGGTGTGGGATGTGTTCATAGTTCTCATAGGACTGCTGAATATGTCTTAAGTCAGCTTTTCCTTCTCCTAACCACACCATGACCTTGGTTCTTACTTGCACTGCTTTTTGCCTGAACCACTACAACAATCTCTCATCCAGTCTCTCTCATTCACATTTTGTAAGTGCTGCCAAAGTAATTTTTTCTGTTTCAAGTACATGTAAATACATTTTTTTTACGGAAGTCATATATGTTTATTGCAGACATTTCAGAAAAATCCTTAATAGCACAAAAACATAATTGCTATTAGCATTGTATTATATACTTCCATCCATTTTCTATGAATAGGCATATATCTTTATATAAAAGAGATTATATTATACATACTGTTATATGCTCTACTTTTTTATTTTTTTTTTGAGACAGAGTCTTTCTCTGTCACCCGGGCGAGAGTGCAGTGACACAATAATGGCTCACTGCAGCCTTGATCTCCCATCTCAAGCTCTCCTCCCACCTCAGGCTCCCAAGGAGCTAGAACTACAGGAACACAGTACCACGCCTGGCTAATTTTTGTATTTTTTTGTAAAGACAGGGTTTTGAACTTCTAATCTCTCTGTCTTGGCCTCTCAAAGTGCTGGGATTACAGGCATGAGCCACCGCACACAGCCTGCCTTACTTTTAAAAATTAAAATTAAAAATTAGTCTTGGGAACAATTTTTCTGTATCAATAAGTCTCATTATCATCTTTATAATGAAAACAAGCTGGGCATGGTGGCTCATCCCTATAATAGCAACTTCGGGAGGCTGAGACGGGCTAATCATCTGAGGTCAGAAGTTTGAGACCAGCCTGGCCAACATGGAGAAACCCCATCTCTACTAAAAATAAAAAAATTAACTGGGGTGGTGGCAGGTGCCTGTAATCCCCAGTTACTCAGGAGGCTGAGGCAGGGGAATCGCTTGAACAAAGGAGGCAGAGGTTGCAGTGAGCCAAGATTGCACCACTGCACTCCAGCCTGGGTGACAGAAATGAAAAGGAAAGAAGAAAGGAGAGGAGGGGAGGGGAGGGGAGAGGAGGGGGAGGGGAGGTGAGGGGAGGGAGAGAAGGAAGGAAGGAAGGAAGGAGGGAGGGAGGGATTTTGTCCAATGGAAATAGCATCACATGTTTAACCAATCCCCTACTATCTTTCTATATTTCCCAATATAAAAAAAAATCTTTGTACATACATCTTTGTGCATATTCATAATTTTTTCTTTAGGACTGAAATTGCCAAGCCAATGAGGGTAAATATCTAAGACCTGTTGCCAAATACTCTCCCAGGAAGGTCTTATCCAATACTTCTACCAATAGAATGATCATTTTAATGTACAAGCCAGATTGTGACCCAAAGACTTGGAGAACAGTTTCAGGTTCAAAAATAGAAAAGCAGTCCAGGCATGATGCTTCATGCATGTAATCCCAGCAATTTGGGAGGCCCAGGCAGGAGGATTACTTGAGGCCAGGAGCTTGAGACCAGCCTGGGCAAAATAGGGAAACACCTGTTCCTACAAAAATAAAAATAGAAAAATTAGCCATCGGTGATAGTCCCAGCTACTCAGGAGGCTGAGGTGAGGAATTGCTTGAGCCTACCTGGAAGTCAAGGGTACAGTGAGCCATAAACACACCACTGCACTCCACCCTGGGTTACAGAGCAAGACCTCATCTCAAAAAAAAAAAAAAAAAAAAAAAAAGGCCACACTGTGGCTCACATTTGTAATCCTAGCACTTTGGGAGACCGAGGAGGGTGGATCACTTGTGGCCAGGAGTTCAAAACCAGCCTGGCCAACATGGTGAAATCCCGTCTCTACTAAAAATACAAAAAAATTAGCTGGGCAGGGTGGCGGGCACCTGTAGTCCCTGCTACTCAGGAGGCTGAGGCAGGAGAATCGCTTGAACCTGGCAGATGGAGGTTGGAGCCAGCTGAGATCGCGCCACTGCACTCCAGCCTGGGTGACAGAGCCAGACTCCATCTCTAAAAAAAAAAAAAGAGAGAACAGAAGAGCAGAGAAGGCCCAGAAACAAGACTGTCATAGTCATCTAGGCCATAGTGCCTCCAAGCGCAGTATGGCCCATTCATCTTCTGGATGAACCAAGAAAATATTTTGAAATGCAAGTTCTTTCTTTAACTCTTACAGCAAATGCCAGGCCACGAACTTTCATTTTTACATATGACTAAGTCCTTAATAGCTTCCTTCATGAATTATTAATGGTAATTAAAATTTTATATTCACAAAAAGAAGCACAGTTGTGCCAATTATTGAAAACTGCTCTTCACAGAAAGTTTGGCAATGATGCAAATTTCTTGCTGCACATATAAAAACATAGGTTGCTGGAGTTCTCACAATTTTCAAGGATTTTTTTTTTTTTAGTACGTTAAAGTGTAATGTTGTTTTTTTATTTTTAATTTTTTTATTTTTTATATGTTTTAGAGATTGGATCTCACTCTGTCACCGAGGCTGAAGTGCAGTGGTGAAATCATAGCTCACTGTACCCCTTGAACTCCTGGGCACAAGTGATCCTTCACATCAGCCTCCCAAGTAGCTAGGACTGTAGGCACTCGCCAGCATGACAGGCTTGTTTTTCTTTCTTTTTTTCTTTTTTTCTTTTTTTTTTTTTAAAACGGGGTTTCACCATGTTGGTCAGGCTTGTCTTGAACTCCCAACCTCAGGTGATCCGCCTGCCTTGGCCTCCAAAGCACTTGGATTACAGGCGTGAGCCACCACGCCCAGCCTTGTTTTTCTATTTTTAATCATTTTATGATTAAACGTGCTATGATGTTGCCATTTTTGGTTGTTATTTTGTTCTTCTTTCATTTTTTATTTCACCAAATTATTCTCCCACCAGAAGTGAAATGAACAGGGTAGGCATATTTTGGGGTTTTTTTGACCAATTAAGTGAGCATGTTCAAGAACTGATCGTCTAGATGCCTCCAAATCTCACTACCCTGAGTCTAGGTTTGTTTCCTAGATTTACTACATTGGCTAATTCATAAGGAGAGATGGTAAGTTACTGCCTATAAGATGATCAGATGCTCGAAGGGGGGGGGAATAAGAACAGAACAACTAAAAGCAATTTTGAGGAAAGATGACAAGGAGGCTCAAAGACTCACTCTCCTCACAACTCTGTTGCTTTGTTTGTTTATTTGTTTGTTTTTGAGACAGGGTCTTGCTCTGGCTGCCCAGGCAGGAGTGCAGTGGCGTGATCATGGCTCACTGCAGCCTCAATCTTTTGGATTCAGGCGAGAGATTCAGTGTCCAAAGTAGCCGGAACCACAGGCATGCACCACCATGCCTGGCTAGTGAGCAGGCATAAATCTATGTCTAATTTTTTAAATGATATATATTTTTTTAATTTGTAGAGACAGGGCCACCTTGCAGTTTCTGAAACACTGGTCTTATGTTAAGGAAGAATACATGCAGGATTCTGCCAAATATCAGCAGGGCTCTGAGGTCTGAGCTACCAATGAGCCTAATCTAAGCATAAACAAGGCTTTGTTGAGAACTACATTAATACTATTCTGTGCTTGGCCCAAGCTACTCAGCCACTGACCTGCAGGTTTATACTCCTGATTAGAATATGAAAGACTAGCAGAAAAGAGTAGACAGATCTTCCTATATGAATCACTATTCAGGGAAATGGAGACATCTGTACAATTGATTCTGATGATAGGTTCAAAGCTTCTTATTTTCCCATCTAGCCCTAGGAAGTCATGCGTTTAAAATGTATGGGATTTACCTTGACAAACAAAGCTTATAAAAGGATGTGGGAATCTGATTTCCACCAGCCCAGCTTGCACTTCAACAGGGATTCTGAAATGTTACCAGCCTGAGAAAGAACTGATCTACCAAGTAGGACATTTCCATTCCCTTATGGAGGAAAAGAAGAGAAAATTGGCTAAATCAGTACTACTTGATTTTGTTCACATTTCTACTGCCAAGAGTATCATGGTTACTCACGAACAGGCATTAGAAACACCCACACACTCACAGACATGTATCATCAGGCATTTGTTAGGCTACAACCTAATGAGCTTGCCATTTTCAATAATCTAGGCTCCTCATTAAAATATTCAGTAACACCAGAATTGGGTTACCTCAACAGTAGAATTTTGTATGCAGTACTAAGTCAACTATGAGTCACAGGTAGATATATTTCATCCAAGACAAAGCTCCAAAACCTTTTCTCTGCACATTCTCTGTGTTAGGTGAAATGACATCTATGAGGGTCCCTGGCAGACCACAGTAAGGATAGCAGAGAATATGCAATGACTAAAGAAGAAAGAAAACAAAAAAGGGACAAGAAAGTGAGAAGGAGAGTGGAAAGAAAAGGGAGACATACTAAAAGTAATCAATCATTTAAAAAGACAAATGTGCCTCTGGAATCTGCGAACCCCAGTCAGCGTCGCATCCCCAGCCTGCCCCCATGCCGCCTATAAACTGGTGCTGATCCTGCATGGTGGGAGCATGCGGGACCCACAGAACCACTTTAGTGGCTGGTATGATACTGACCTGAGCCCAGAGGGCCATGGGGAGGTAAAGTGCAGCAGGCAGGTGCTGTGAGATGCCAGCTATGGGTTTTACATCTGCTTCACCTCAGTGTAGAATAGAGTGATTCAGACCCTCTGGACAATGCTAGATGCCATTGATCAGATGTGGCTGCCAGTAGTGAAGACTTGGTGCCTCAGTGAGTGGCACTATGTGGGTCTCGACCGGTCTCAATAAAGCAGACACTGCTGCAAAGCAGGATGAGGCCCAGGTGAAGATCTGGATGCACCCCTATGATGTCCCATCACCTCCAATGAAGCCCAACCATTCTTTCTACAGCAACATCAGTAAGGATTGCAGGTATGCAGACCTCACAGAAGATCAGCCACACTCCTGTGAGAGTCTGAAGCACATTATTGCCAGAGCTCTGCCGTTTTGGAATGAAGAAATAGTTCCCCAGATCAAGGAGGGGAAACAGGTACAGATTACAGCCCATGGCAACAGCCTCCAGGGCACTGTCAAGCATCTGGAGGGTCTCTCTGAAGAGGCTATCATGGAGCTGACCCTGCCGACTGGTATTCCCACTGCCTATGCATTGGACAAGAGCTTGAAGCCCATCAAGGCTCATGCAATTCCTGGGGGGATGAAGAGACCGTGTGTAAAGCCATGGACGCTGTGGCTGCCCAGGGCAAGGCCAAGAACTGAAGGCCAGCAGGCAGGCTACTGTCCCCAGGAGCACCCTCCCTTCCCGTCTTGTCCCTCTGCCACTCCCTCCTGCACATGTCACACTGACCACATCTATAGGCATCTTGAGCTGTAGCTGCAGATGGACACCAGCGGCTTCCATTTTCATTTCAGCCATTTTGTTTCCTGCAGCCACTCTCTTCACACAATCTAGTCAGAATAGTACTTCTAGTGCACGGGTTCTCTGTCCAAGCTGTAGAAAAACTCCCCCTTGTCCAAGACAGTTTAAAGGTTGTGACCTGGGTTTTTGCAAGTGCTTTGTTTACTAAGGACTAGTGGGGGAGAAACCATGCTAAGCCATCACCAGTGAAGCAAGACAGCCTGTCTGTCCCCCAGGAGCCAGTTCTGTGCTGTTAGTAGTCAGGCCACTGCCTGGGGGCTCTAGTTATTGCAGTAGAAGATTAATGTAACCAGCATGGTGATGTGACAACTGCTTCCTCCCTGACCCCAGAGAAGCTGGTTCTAGAAGGTTGGGATCAATCCTGAACTTAGTTTATGTGTTACATTTACTTAAAAAAAAAAAAGGTATAGTATGTATCAATAATACAAAACAATAACCTTTCTGGGGTTTCTCATGGCAGTAGAAATGGTCCTACATGTGGTCATCAGAAAATAAGCCATTCCTCATACCAATATGGGATAAGCTCCTTCACCTCTGAGGGGTAGAAGTGCTTCCTGCTGTGTGTTTTGGAATCCCTCCCCCCACCTTGTTTTGTGGCAATGAAATTGACTCTTGGTCCTGTCCAAGTGTGTCTTTCATTGACTGATTTCTGAATCATGTTCTAGTTGCTTGGCCCTGCCACATAGGTCCACTGTTCATTTGAGCATAACTGTACAAAATCCTTTTTCCTGAACTGTGTAATAAAGGAGTGATGTGAAAAAAAGACAAATGTGAATAATTTCATTTGTTACAGTACTGAGTTGCCATAGGTTATATTTATTGAGTGCCATCTACTCTATGTCAGACACTGTCCTAAGTGCTTTACATACATCATTTAATTCAGTCAACACATATTCACTGCACACCTCTTGTGTGCCAGGCACTGTTCTAAGCAAAGAATATTCTGTAGAGAACAAAAGAGCGAAAATCTCCTTCTTGGAGCTTACATTTAGTAGGAAAGGCCTTATTTAATCATCACAACAAGGAAAAGAGATGGGAAAGGCAAGGAGAGAGGGAAAGGATATGTATGAAGAAAAAAAGAGAATTTAGGGAGGGCAATGTAAAAGAGAAGAAGGTTAGAGTAAAGCACCATCTTCAGGGCTTTGAGATGCTCGACGAAAAGGATAATTCCCTGTCCATGCCTCAGACTCTTGAACATAATGGCTACAAGGGTCCCACTACAATGGATTTAGTGAAAAGTCTGAGTTGTAAATATGTTTGAAGAAATATGCTTCCACATTATTTCAAATGTGGACGGCAATTTGAGGTGCTAACAAAGTTTCTGAATAGACTTTCTGAATAATCCTTCTGCTTTAATAAAGAGATCAGACACATTTGTAATAAGCAGTGTTCATTTGTACATGTAACTCTTGTGGTGAAAGGGAAAAAAAATCAGTAGCCTAAGAAATCGTGAACCAGCTAGCTGGCTGAATTTCTCACCAGCACCAATTATAATATTAATAGGTAACTATTATTTGAGAACATTATTTGCTACATGACAAACTATCCCAAAACTTAGTAGTTTACAACAATGATTTATTATTTCTTGTCATCCTAGGGGTTGGCAGGTGAATCGTGGGCTCACCTAGGCTTGCTTGTGTGGCTGTAGTCAGATGGTGGGCTCTGCTGGGATGCTGGCTCCCTCATGCCTCTTTCTCCATGTGGTCTTTCATCATACAAGAGTCTAGGCTGGGCTTCTTTACATAGAGGCAAGAGCAGTCCAATAGAGGAAAAAGGAAGCTCTTGCAACCTAGACTTGGAATTAGCCAATGACACATCTGCCACATTCTAGGGGGTCAAAGCAAATCATAAAAGCAGCCCAGATTCCACCTTTTGTAGAAAGCAAGAGTGGTACTTACAACAATGAGAAGAATTGTTGAAAAACCTCTGTAGGCAATCTACCTCATTTGCCATGTTCTAGAATCTTCACCTTATCTCAGTGAAACCTCCCAGCAATTTGTGAGATAGTCACCATTTTATCCCTATTTTCCAGTCAAGGAAAATGTTCCTGAAAGGATAAATATGCTTCTGAAAGTTGATGGCAGATCTAGGACCAATCTTAATCATCTTAGAGTTCCAATTCACAAACATCCCTTAATATGAAAGTCAGTAGAGTTAGAGTGATTGAACCTCACATTCCCTCCACCCTGAGGTAAGAACAAAAGCACAGCACAGTCATGCACCACATAATAAAGTTTCAGTGAATGTATGGACCTCATATAAAGGTGGTCCCATAAGATTATAATACTGTATTTTTCCTGTACCTTTTCTTTTTTTTTTTTTTTTTGGAAACAGTCTTGCTCTGTCACCCAGGCTAGAGTGCACTGGCATGATCTCAGCTCATTGCCACCTCCACCTCCCGGGTTCAAGTGATTCTCCTGAATCAGCCTTCCATATAGTTGGGATTACAGGTGCCCGCCACCACGCCTGGCTAATTTTGTATTTTTTAGTAGAGACGGGGTTTTACTGTCTTGGCCAGGCTGGTCTCAAACTCCTGACCTTGTAATCCACCCGTCTCAGCCACCCAAAGTGCTGGGATTACAGGGATGAGCCACCGTGCTCTGCCTTCCTGTACCTTTTCTAAGTTTAGATACACAGATATTTACCATTGTGTTACAACTGCCTACAGTACCCAGTACAGTAACATACTGTCAGGTTTGTAGCCTAGGCGCAATAGGCTATATCAAACAGCCTAGGTGTTGTCAAATTATACCCCCAGTTAACAGATAACATGGACTCCCTGTGGCTCAAAAGTAAAAGCAGACCCAAAGGCTCACCCATGGCAGGGTGAGGGAGCAGTCAAGCTCTTCGTGTTATTAGAGAATGCTGCAAAACCTGTTTTTCTGCAACCAAGTCAAAGAAGAGTTCCTGGAAACAACGGCAGCTGGGAATTCCCCAACTGACCACCAAAAGACCACCTCCTGACCACCACAAGACCACCTGGTGCCAATCAACTGACGACCTGGAACCAGTCAATTGAGAGAGACTGATGATTTGGGGCTTTAAGGCCATCCAATCAAGACTGTGTTTCTTACTCCCCTGATTACCCTACCATGCCCTGCAGTTTTTGCCTTTACAATCTCTAACTCTCTGCCCTGCTTGGAGCCCACTTCTGTTTTACACCTGAGGCTGCATCTCCCCAGTCTGCAGATTTTTTTTTTAGATGGAGTCTCACTGTGTCCCCCAGGCTGGATCATTTGGTGGCACAATCTCAACTCACTGCCACCTCCACCTCCCAGCTTCAAGTGATTCTCCTGCCTCAGCCTCCCTAGTAGCTGGGATTACAGACATGAACCACTACACCTGGCTAATTTTTGTATTTTTAGTAGAGATGGGGTTTCACCATGTTGACCAGGCTGGTCTCAAACTCCTGACCTCAAGTGATCCACCCACCTCAGCCTCCCAAAGTGCTGGGATTACAGGTGTGAGTCACCATGCCCGGCCTCATGGTCTTTTGTTAACAGCATGTAGTTGGCTATACAGTCTTGGTTTGTATAAGTACACTCTATGATGTTTGCACAATCACAAAATCACCTAACAACAGCACATTTCTCAGAACACATCCCCTTCTTTGTGCAATGCATGCCTGTAGTTAAGAGCTCTGCAGCTGGTGTCAGGCCTCCTTGGTGTGCATTTGAATCTAAGTCTCATTAGCTCTGTGACTTTAGGCCACTTAGCCTCAATTTCATCACCTGTATAACAGGGCTGATATCTACCCCCATAGACTATTATGTAATATAAGGTAAGACTCTGCCCCAGCTGAGTATGTGCTCTGTAAATGCTCATTTCTGTTGTTGTTCCCTGAGTGTTCTGATTAGTTTATCTTGAATCAAGCAGTACTACATTATCAAGGCCACAATCTCTAGGGCTGCTGCTGCTGCTGAGCCTATGTGGATTTATTATCATAGTCCCTGCTGATCTTGCTGCTGATTCTGCTTTGCATTTGGCCCCATGTTGCTGCTGCAGTGACCACTGCTGAGGGATCCCGTCCCTTTCTTTGCTCATTTGTTGTACTTCCTGTTCCTACAGCTGCCCCTTTTGTGCAGGAGACCTGATGGCTATCCATGTTTACCTACAACATTCTCCCTTGTCAGTGCTCTTTTCGTTCTTCTGATTTCACAAAGGGAGGAGGGAATGGAAGTTTCCCAGGTTCAGGACAATTGCTGTATCTGACTTATATAACTAACTCAATTTGTGTTTTCTGTGCTTTGCAAGAGCAGTGTACCAGCAGGAGGAACCACTAGGTGGCAGGGGTGCTGCACTCCCCAGCTCATGACCTTCTTTCTTCCAGTAATCTCAATAATAGCGAAGATACAGTTCCTTTCCAAACAAATGACTTGCTTTTAAATCAACTTATCAATATGAAATTCAAGGAGAAGAATACATTTCATATACAGTCTCTTGAAAATTTACTGTGATGGCACTTAGTCCACCAGCAAGCTCTCACAGGGGTTGTGTTACTAAAACAGTTTTATAGCCTTTGGCTTGAAAGGGCATGGGAAAGGTAAATAAGCCACTGCTTGCTTAGGGCACAGCCAAAGCTGACTGTATTTCCCTCTAGCTGTTAATACTTGACAGGACAAAGGTCCTTTGGGTTAAAGGTTCATGGACTCCTAGGCTATTATTTTGTTAATAAGATTGTATTTTTTTTTTTTTAATTGCATTTTAGGTTTGGGGGTACATGTGAAGAACATGGAAGATTGTTGCATAGGTACACACATGGCAGTGTGATTTGCTGCCTTCCTCCCCATCACCTATATCTGGCATTTCTCCCCATGCTATCCCTCCCCCAACTCCCCTTATTTCTCAATGAGTCCCAAAAGGTTTTCTTGGGGGAGATGGAATTTCAGTATCGCACTGAATGAAAAGCAGGTGTAGGGGCGTCCTTCTTTCAATTACATCCCCCACAGGAATCCAACTGGCCAAATGGGATATTCTTTTAACAAAATAGATTAGAGAGTACAAGGAAGGGAGGAGAGGTAAAGGCCAGGAGTGCTAATAAAACCCTTGTCTCACGGTGCAGGGGATCAAGAGATGCTGCCTATAGCTGATAGAACAAGATGTTTAATATTAATATATCACTTACACTTACAAAGGTAAATTTAACCTAGAGGAACAAACTACATTGGGTTGTAGCTATAAAGGCAGGAGAAGGAAAGGGGAGACAGAATGGTAGTAACGTTAATAGGCTAAACTTAAGTACCCTAACAGAGTCCACAGATAATACCAAAAATTGAAAAAGCAAGAAATGGCACTACAAGCATGTCTTTTAGAGCCATGAAGGTAATCACCATAGAAACAAAAAGCAGAAGTGGTTAGATCCTTGCTTCTCTCTGCAGGAGAGGAAGGAGATGGGCAAGGTAGTGGCTGTACTATCTGGCTTTCTACCCTGGACCTTGTATTACTTTAAGAATAGGCAAGGATAGGAAGATATTAAGGTAAAACAGATATCTAGGTTCATGGGAACAGCCACCACTGAGTTCCTCATTTGTGTCACTATATCTGATATGAATTATCACACTTAATCATTTGCTTGTTTACTCTTTAGTTTAATAAAACCACTACTTCCAGTTAGAAAGAAACGAGAGGCTTCGATTTCCACATGTAATGTTACCTGTCTCAAACTGGCATTTTCTAGCAAGATCCATTTTAGTTCACATTTTCCCAGGAGGTCATCCGGTTCTTTCTGATATAAACTAATGTGCCATTATTCTTTACAATAAACCAGAACCATAAAGAGCACATGTGCCCACTTGTACTTCCTTTGAGACAGTTTAGCCTTGTCCTTGGCCATGCATCTGTTAGCAGAACATGGTTACTCTAGACCAGCAAATCTGCTAGGTCTGACCCTCAAACTTCCTCTTCTTTCTTTTCAAACCCACATCTAATACCCCAGCAATGACAACACATCCTTCAAAGTATCCTGGAATTTGACAATTCTCACCACACCCACCCCTAATATCCTAGTTTGAGCTATCATCATCTCTCACTTGGATCACTGAAATTGCCTACTAACTGCTTCCATCCCTGCTCCCTAACATTCTCCAGGAAGCAGCCATAGTGATTTTTTTTTTTTTTTTTTTGGTAAGGCATAGTGATAATTTGTAAAACACTGAGTATGATGTACCCATCCCATCTCTCTTCTACCTCTATCCTGCTCACTCACTCCTCTGCGGTCTCACTGGCCACCTGGCTATTCCTAGGCCCTGTTGAGTATGCTGCAGCCTTCTGCCTGGAATGCTCTCCTCCTGGCTATCTAAATGACTTGCTCTGTTGTTTCATTCAGGGTCTACTTTGTCACCTTATCAAAGAGGCTTGATACACCTGACACAAAATAGGCATATTCCTCCAACTCTCCAACACTGTCCACCACCCACCTTGCTTAGTTTTTCTCCATAATGCTTATCACAGAAATATGATGTACATATCTTCTGTATTATCTGGTTTTTTCCCATTAGAATACAGATAATTTGTAAAGTGAAGACATTTATTTCTAACAGTTCTGGAGGCTAGAGATTCCAACGTCAAGGTGCTGGCATCTGATGAGAGCCTTCTTGCTATGTCACCCCATGGCAGAAGGCAGAAGAGAAAGACAGCACACGTAAGAGAGAGGGAGAAGGGAGCTAAACTCATCCTTTTATCTGGAATCCATTCCTGAAATATTTAACCTACTTCCATGATAACAGCATTAATTCATTCATGTAGGCAGAGCCCTCATGACTTAATCACCTCTTAAAGATCCTACTTCTCAACACTGTTCCACCGGGGATTAAGTTTCAAACAAATAAACTTTGGTGGGACACATTCAAACCATAGTAACATGCTACTGATGAACAATATGTACTAGAACAATATTTCCTGAACTGTGAGACCTGTTTATTGGACGTAATTTATTTATTTATTTATTTATTTATTTATTTATTTATTTATTTATTTTTTGAGACAGAATCTCACTCGATCACTCAGGCTGGAATACCATCATATGATCTTGGCTTGCTGCAACCTCCACCTCCCAGGCTCGAGCAATCCTCATACCTCAACCTCCCAAGTAGCTGGGACTACAGGTATGCAATACCACGGCCAACTAATTTTTGTAGTTTTGTAGAGATGAGGGTTTGCCATGTTGCTCAGGTTGGTCTCAAACTCCTGAGCTCAAGCAATCCACCTGCCTTGGCCTCCTAAAATGCTGGAATTACAGGCATGAGCCACTGTGCCCATCTTGGGACATGATTTTAGATAGTACAAAAATAGGCATTAAATAACACTGAATCAGATCAAGAGAATATTTTCTTTTCTGATGGTTTAATCTCTCTCATTATGGCAAGGAAATCTCATTATTGCTAGTTTGTCTCTAATACTTATAATTTATCTTTATTTATATTATGTCATGTTTTGGGGTGGGTGTGGTAGCTCATGCCTATAATCCCAGCACTTTGGGAGGCCGAGGCAGGCAGATCACTCAAGCTCAGGAGTTCAACACCAGCCTGGGCAACATGGCAAAACCCCATCTCTACCAAAAATATGAAAATACAAAAATTAGCCAAGCATGGTGGTGTGAGCCACAGGCTGAGGTAGGAGAGTCACCTGAGCCTGGGAGGCAGAAATTGGATTGAGCCAAGATTGCATGACTGCACTCCAGCCTAGATAACAGAGAGAGACCTCATCTCAAATTACATATACATACTTTTTTATTGGTAATGGGATCGCACCATGCTTTCTGTCTGTCTATATTTGCCTATTCTGGATATTTCATATAAATAAAATCATGTAGGCATGTATGTGGTCTTTTGTGTCTGGTGTCTTAGCATAATATTTCAGAAGTCCACCCATATTGTAGCATGTATCTGGATGGTCTTGAACTCCTAGGCTCAAGTGATCTCCTACCTCTGCCTCCCAATTAGTTGGGATTATAGGCACACGCCACCATACCTGGCTTAATAATTTATCCTTAAAGAATAGAGAATGTTACTATTTTGGGGTGTATGAAAAAGAAAAAAAAAGTATAAAATGGGCCTTACATTTAGAGCCTAAGAGCCTTTGCAAGGAAACTGTGTCTGACCAGAATTTAATAACTTTGTTTTGTTTTCATTGTATTTATTTTTAAGGATACCATCTATTTTAATTATTTGCCTGGTAATGTGTTAATCTCATTTAAGTCTTTCAATAAGTCTAGGAGGGAAATGATGAGTTACCCATAAGACCAAAGTTTCCTTTATCCTTTATAAAGTTCACATAACACAAAATTCCCCCATTTCAGATATTTCATTTTATTTTATTTTTTTGGGCTGGAGTCTCACTCTGTTGCCCAGACTGGAGTGCAGTGGCACGATCTCGGGTCACTGCAACCTCTGCCTCCCAGGTTCAAATGATTCTCCTGCACCTAAAGCAGGGACAGTTTTAGATCTGTATTTTGAAAAGGTTGTGTGCTCTACAAATAAAAAGCTACTTTTGTTGTTACTTTTGGTCCACAGGAGAAATGGGAGTCCTTTTCAGAGAGCATGGGAGACACATGAGTCCTTTGCAGTCCTTTCGTCTGCCTCTGAGGGTGAAATGAGAGAGTATGAAGCATTTTGGGGTGTGGCCAAGCACACAGTTAGGCTCGGTGCAGAGCAGAGCACAGCTGCTGTCCTGGTGGTGTGGCCCCAGTCATCATGAACCATGTCTGAAAGAATTAATCACATTCCATATGCAAGCATGCTCTCTGTTTGACTGTGCTGTTGTTTTTAATGAGAGCATCATTGACAGTGCTTTAACCTGATTAATTGTATTCTATGTCATAATGCATGGGCTTGAGTAGGAGGCAGGGTTAGGGAAGAAGGAGGGAGAATGGATGTGTGAATTAGGGAAAAGTGTCTCTTCCTTTGGAGCATGGATGGTTTCCCAACACCCCACTCACCCTCTCAGCTGGGTGTCTTTGTTCGGGTCACAGCCTGTGCTACATTAAGCATCAGCCCTGGTTGGGAATAGAGTCTACAGGGGAGAGGTTAGAGCTTCATCAAAGAAGCAACTCTCTGGAGTGACCTCCATTTAACATACTGGTCTCCATTTCTTCTGCAAAACATACTACTGGCAACTACTGCTGCATGTTTTTGTTATTGTTGTCTTACATGCCACTCTAATTTGGTTCCCTCCGTTTGGACTGAAAGCATACCAAAAGCCAATTGCGTGAATTCCTAAACTTGTTTGGACCAGTTACATTTGTTATTGTAATCGAGTAATTTCATTGTTACATAAATGAAATATGAGTGAGAAAAAATAGATGACTAACATTCACTGAGTACTTACTGTGTGTTAGGTACTCTTCTAAGTACCTGACTTCTCATCTCTTACAACTGCTGTGTATATAAAAGTAGAATGTTTTGGAAAAAAAAATTGGTAACAGTCAGTGCTACAGAAGTTACCAATGAATTAGTTGCAAAGAAGATAGCAGTAAAAAAAGTTGGAGGGAAAATAAAAATCTTAAAACAATCTTGCATGCATGTTACTCAGCAAATGTCTCTAAGCTCTTAATCCACTTGGAAAAAAGGAAAATTAGAAATCAGTCAATATGTTATCTATGCAAGGAAGACTTTGGGAAATTAATCTGTAGTTCTATCCCTAGAGGAAAGATCTCCAATCTACAATATCAGTGAAAAAAAACCCCACACATTTATATGTTGTATATTAAAATTAACCCCAGGTTGACTTAGGAACTCCTAAGTTAATCAAGCATTTTCAAGAGCTTCAGGCTGAAAGTCAAGATCCCTCAGATTTGACCCAATGTTAAAATTTTAACTGGGCAAATTCTCATTAGAGACAAGGGGCCAAAGACTGTACTGATGGAATCTAATGTCTTTTAATGTTGACTTCAATCCAGTAAGGACCTTGTTAAGCCATTTAACTGTAAAATTGGGCCTTGGGAAGGCAGTGCATCCTCTGAAATTAGAGGTCAGGAGATTTGGATTTGATTTCCAGCCCTCGGCCAGTTAGTCAGCCACTCACTTTCAATCCTTAGGCGAGTCACTTTCTGTCTCTGTTTCTCTATTTTTGTACAGGGATTTATGTGGACCTTGAGGCCCACTGGGAAATAGTCCCTTTTTCAGCTCAGTGCCTGGTTTGTTGAGTACACTTGTCAATCTGGAATTTGATACACCTATGATTTTGGACTAACTCTATTACCTCTGCTAGAAATTAACACAGAAAATTCAGTTGATTGACAAGAATGAGAATCAGTTCTAAACAATTAAAATATAACCGAATCCTATATTACTAAAAGAATGCTCAAGAGGACACAGACCACTCATTCTAAATTCGTCAGCTATAGCACTTCAAAGGAGACAAGTTTTTCAAAATACAGAGCTAAAACTGTCCCTGCTTTAAGTGCTATAGCTTAAAGGAAAGACCTACAATCTCTTTTATAGGGATTTATGTGGGCCTGAACAAACAGAGGGTTTATATTTTTTATAAAAGACTATTTTGTGAGAGTGTTTATCTTTTTTTAACAGAGTACAAATTGAGGGTGCATATTTTTTATAACAGAGTACAAATAGAGGGTGTTTATATTTTATAGCACAGTACAAATAGAGGGTGCATATATTTTATAACAGAGTACAATATAGGGTTTATGTTTTTTTATAAAAGACAATTTGGTGAGTGTGTATGTTTTGTATAACAGAGAAATAATAGACGGTGTTGTATTTATAACAGAGTACAAATAGAGGGTGTATATTTTTTTATAATAGAGTACATATAGATGGTGTAAAATTTTCATAAAAGTACAAATAAAGAGTGTATATTTTTATAACAGAGTACAAAGAGATGGTGTATAGTTTTCATAACAGTACAAATAGCAGGATTATATTTTTTATAAAAGACTATTTTTTGAGTGTGCATATTTTTTATAACAGAGTACAAATAGAGGGTGCATATTTTCTAAAACAGAGTACAAATAGAGAGTTTATATTCTTTATAACAGAGTACACATAGAGGGTTTATATTTTTTATAAAAGACAATTTTGTGAATGTGTATATTTTTTATAACAGAGCACAAATAGAGGGCTTATATTCTTTATAACAGAGAGAGGTAGAGGTTTTATATTTTTATAAAAGAAAATTTTGTGAATCTGTATATTTATCATAACAGTGCAAATAGAAGGTGTATATTTTTTATAAGAGTACAAACAGAGGGTTTACATTTTTTATAAAAGACTATTTTGTGAAGGTGTATATTTTATATACCAGAGTGAAAATAGAGGGAGTATATATTTTATAAGAGACTACATATAGAGGCTGTACATTTTTTATAACAGAGTACAAAGAGAGGGTTTATATTTTTTATAAAATCTACTTTGTGAGTGTGTTTAACTTTTATAACAGAGTAGAAATAGAGGTTGTATTTTTTTATAACAGAGTACAATTTAGGGTGTATATTTTTCATAACACAGTACAAATAGAGGGTGTATATATTTTATAACAGAGTACAATATAGGGTTTATATTTTTTGTAAAAGACTATTTGGTGAGTGTGTATGTATTTTATAACAAATTACAAATAGAAGGTGTATATTTTTTATAAAAGAGTACAAATAGAGTGTGTATATTTTCATAACAGAGTAAAAGAGAGTTTTTATTTTTCATAACAGAGTACAAATAGAGCCTGTATATTTTTATAACAGAGTACAAATAGAGGGTGTATATTTTTTATGAAAGATTATTTTTTGAGTGTGTATATTTTTTATAAAAGTAAATTTGGAGGGTGTGTATTTTTCTAAAACAGAGTACAAATAGTTCTTATATTTTTTATAAAAGTATTTTATGAGTGTGTATATTTTTTATAACAGATTACAAATAGAGGGTGTATATTTTTTATAACAGAGTACAAATAGAGGGTGTATATTTTTTATATCAGAGTAAAAATAGAGGGTTAATGTTTCTTATAAAAGTATGTTTTATGAGTGTGTATATTTTTAAAAACAGAGTAAAATTAGAGGATGTATATTTTTTAAAACAGAGTACAAATAGAAGGCTTATACTTTTATAAAATTATATTTTGTGAGTGTGTATATTTTTTATAACAGGGTACAATTTGAGGGTGCATATTTTTCAAAACAATACAAATAGAGAATTTATATTCTTTATAACAGAGTAAGGTAGATTGTTTATATATTATATAAAAGACAATTTTGTGAATGTGTATTTTTTTATAACAGAGCACAAATAGAGGGTGTATATTTTTTATAACAGAGTATAAATAGAGGTTGCATATTTTTTAACAGAGTACAAATAGAGAGTTTATATTTTTCAAAACAGAGTACAAATAGAGGGTGTATATTTTTATAACAGAATACAAATAGAGGGTGTGTATTTTTATTACAGAGTACAAAGAGAGGGTGAATATTTTTTATAACAGAGTACAAATATAGGGTTTATATTTTTTATAAAAGACTATTTTTTGAGTGTGTATATTTTTAATAACAGAATAAAAATAGAGGGTGTATCTTTTTATAACAGTGTACAAATAGAGGTTTTATATTTTTATAACAGAGTATATATAGAGGGTGTATATATTTTATAACAGAGTACAAATAAAGAGTGTATATTTTTATAACAGAGTACAAAGTGAGGGATTATATTTTTTATAACAGAGTACAGATAGCGGGATTATATTTTTTATAAAAGACTAATTTTTGAGTGTGTATACTTTTTGTAATGGAGTACAAATAGAGGGTTCATATTTTTAAAAGAGAGTCCAAATAGAGGGTTTATATTCTTTATAACAGAGTACAGGTAGAGGGTTTATATTTTTATAAAAGACAATTCTGTGACTCTGTGTATTTATTATAACAGAGTACAAATAAAGGGTGTATATATTTTATAACAGAGTACAAATAGTGGGTGTATCCTTTTATAACAGAGTACAAATAGAGGGTGTATATTTTTTATAAGAAAGTACAAATGGTGTATCTTTTTATAACAGAGTACAAATTGAGGGTGTATATTTTTATAACAGAGTACATATAGAGGGTGTACATTTTTTTAACAGAGTGCAAATAAAGAATGTATATTTCTATAACAGTACAAAGTGAGGGAATATAGTTTTTATAAGAGAGTACAAATAGTGGGATTATATTTTTTATAAAAGATTATTTTTTGAGTGTGTATATTTTTTATAACAGAGTACAAATAGAGGGTGCATATATTTTAAAACAGAGTGAAGAGTACAGGTAGAGGGTTTATATTTTTTATGAAAGACAATTTTGTGAATCTGTATATTTACTATAACAGAGTACAAAGAGGGTCTATATTTTCTATAATAGAACAAAGAGAGGTTTTATATTTTTTATAAAAGACTATTTTGTAAGGGTGTATATTTTTTATACCAGAGTAAAAATAGAGAGAGTATATATTTTATAACAGAGTACATACAGATTGTGTACATTCTTTATAACAGAGTACAAATAGAGGGTTTATATTTTGTATAAAATCTATTTTGTGAGTGTGTATAATTTTTATAACAGAGTACAAATAGTTTATATTTTTCAAACACAGTACAAATAGAGGGTGTATAATTTTTATAACAGAGTACAAACAGAGGGTGGATATTTTTTATAAGAGTGCAAATAGAGGGTTTATATTTTTTAAAAGATATTTTTTGAGTGTGTATATTTTTTATAACAGAGGACATACAGAGGGTGTATCTTTTATAACAGTGTACAAATAGAAGGTGTACATTTTTTTAACAGAGTATATACAGAGGGCGTATATTTTTTATAACAGGGTACAAATAAAGAGTGTATATTTTTATAACAGAGTAGAAAGAGAGGGAGTATTTTTTATAACAGAATACAAATAGCGGGATTATATTTCTTATAAAGGCTATTTTTTGAGTGTGTATATTTTTTATAACAGGGTACAAATTGAGGGTGCATACTTTTTAAAACAGAGTAAAAATACAGGGTTTATATACTTTATAACAGAGTACAGGTAGAGGGTTTATATTCTTTTAAAATAAAATTTTGTGATTGTGTTTTTTTTATAACAGAGTACAAATAGAAGGTGCATATTTTTTACAACAGTACAAATAGAGGGTTTATATTTTTTATAAAAGACTATTTTGTCAGAGTGTATTTTTTTACACCAGAGTAAAAATAGAGGGAGTATATTTTTTATAACAGAGTACATATAGAGGGTGTATATTCTTTATAACAGAGTACAAATAGAGGGTTTATATTTTTTATAAAATCTATTTTGTGAGTGTGTATGATTTTTATAACAGTAAAAATAGTATGTGTATATTTTTTATAACAGAGTACAATAGAGTAACACAGTACAAATAGAGGGTGTATATATTTTATAACACGGTAAAATATAGGGTTTATATTTTTTGTAAAAGACTCTTTTGTGAGCGTGTCTTTTTTTTATAACAGATTACAAATAGGGTATATTTTTTATAGCAGAGTACAAATATAGTGTGTATATTTTTATAACAGAGTACAAATAGAGAGTTTATAATTTTCATATCAGAGTACAAGTAGAGGGTGTATATATTTTTAACAGAGTACAAATAGAGACTGTATATTTTTATAACAGAGTATAAAACAGAGAATGAATATTTTTTATAACAGAGAACAAATAGAGGGTTCATATTTTTTATAAAAGACTATATTGTGAGTGTGTATATTTTTTATAACAGAGTATATACATAGGGTGTATTTTTTTATAACAGAGTACAAATAGAGGGTGTATATTTTTTATTACAGAGTACTTATAGAGGGTATATATATTTTATAACAGAGTACAAATAAAGAGTGTATATTTTTAAAACAGAGTACAAAGTGAGGGAATATATTTTTGTAACAGGGTACAAATAGGGGATTATATTTTTCTAAAAGGATATTTTTTGAGTGTGTATATTATATATTTTTTTAAATTTTCTTTGATTTGGTATTTTATTTTATTTTATTTTATTTTATTTTTTAAAGAGAAAAAGAGAAAGAAGGAAGAAAAAAAAGAATGAAATAAAGAGAAAAAGAAGAAGAAAAAAAAGGGGGGGGGGGGAGAGAGAACGGGAATCTTACTCTATTGCCCAGGCTAGTATACAGTCTACAAATGGATATTAAAAGCTTTTTTTTATACTAATAATTGTGTTATATAATGGAGACAGGAAGGAATAAGGGAGGAAAATAACAAACAGCCAGCCAACCAATATTTCCTTTAAACCTATGAAATGCTATGCAATTGCTAGGGAGTGATTTACTCCCAACCATGTGGTCACTTTTAGGATAAATGTGATGTGTTACTGAAAAAAAAATGTATATTTTGTGGATTTGGAGTAGAGAGTTCTGTAAATGTTTATTAAGTTAACTTGTTTGAGGTTTAAGTTCAAGTCCCGGATATCCTTCTTGACCTTCTGTCTCATTAATTTGTCCAATATTGACAATGTAATGTTAAAGTCTCCCACTATTATTGTGTGGGAGTCCAAGTCTCTTTGTAAGTCACCAAGAAGTTGCCCTATGTATCTGGGTGCTCCTATATTGGGTGCACATAGACTTAGGGTTGTTAGCTTTTCCCGTTACATTGATCTCTCTACCGTTATACAATGTCCTTCTTATCTCTTTTGGTTTCTATTACTTTAAAGTCTATTTTATCAGAGATGAGAATTGCAACTACTGCTTTTTTTTTTTTTTTCTCTCCGTTTGGTTGGCAAATCTTCCTCCATCCCTTTGTTTTGAGTCTCTGTATATCCTTGCATGTAAGACGGATCTGGATGCAGCTTACCGATGGGTCCTTTGAAGTGGCTGATACTGGTTGTTCCCCCTCTATACATAGTGCCTCCTTCAGAAGCTCTTGTAAAGCAGGCCTGGTGGTAATGAAATCTCTGAGTACTTGCTTGTTTGCAAAAAATTTTATTTTTCCTTCACTTATGAAACTTAGTTTGGCTGGATATGAAATTCTGGGTTGAAAGTTCTTTTCTTTAAGGATGTTGAATATTGGCCCCCACTCTCTTCTGGCTTGTAGGGTTTCTGCTGAGAAATCAGCTGTGAGTCTGATAGGCTTCCCCTTGTGGGTAACCTGACCTTTCTCTCTGGCCGCCCGTAGTATTTTCTCCTTCGTTTCAACCCTGATGAATCTAATGATTATGTGCCTTGGGGTTGCTCTTTTTGAGGAATATCTTTGCGGTGTTCTCTGTATTACCTGGAGTTGGGTATTGTCTTGCCTTGCTAGGTTAGGAAAGTTTTCCTGGATAATATCCTGAAAAATATTTTCCAGCTTGGATTCATTCTCTTTGTCACATTCAGGTACACCTATCAAACGTAGATTAGGTCTTTTAACATAGTCCCATATTTCTTGGAGACTTTGCTCATTCCTTTTTACTCTTTTTTCTCTAATCTTGTCTTCTCGTTTTATTTCATTAAGTTGGTCTTCCACCTCTGAAATCCTTTCTTCTGCTTGATCAATTCGACTGTTAAAACTTGTGCATACTTCTCGAAGTTCTCGTATTGTATTTTTCAGCTCCATTAATTCACTTATATTCCTCTTTAAATTGTCCATTCTCATAAACATTTCGTGAAACCTTTTTTCAAGGTTCTTAGTTTCCTTGCATTGGGCTAGAACATGTTCTTTTAGCTCACAGAAGTTTCTCATTATCCACCTTCTGAAGCCTGATTCTGTTGATTCCTCACATTCGTTTTCTATCAGGCCTTGTTCAATTGGTGATGAGGCACTGCAATCCTCTGTAGGAGGAGAGGCATTCTGATTTCGAGTGTTTTCAGCCTTTCTGCGCTGGTTTCTTCCCATCTTCGTGGATTTATCCACCTGTCGTCTGTGTAATTGCTGACCTTCAGACTAGGTCTCTGAGTGGACGTCCAACTTGCTAGTGATAAAATTTCCTCTATTTCTTAATTTTCCTTCGGCGGATGCCCCTCCCCCACAGAGCTGGACCTTCCCGGGTTCAGCTGCACTTGCTGTGAAACTCTCAATCTTCAGCAGTTCCAACCGCTGTTTTTATTTTTTTTTTTTGTGGAGGGGGGTACCAGCCTTTCCCTGCGGCGACCCACTACGCCCGCTGAAAGAGCGGCGTTAAGATTCGTGGCGCTTTTCGGCCCTGGAATCTCCCGGTCTAGTTCCCCCACTTCAGTCCGCTTTTTAATCAGCTGAATGGGAGACTCTGCTTTCCCAGAGCTCCAACGCCAACCAAAGGGCACTCAGTCCCGTATACTCCGGACTGAGAACCGCCGCGTCGGGGCGCCTGCAAATTGGCCGCGCCCTCCAAAAGGGTCGCGCTGGCGACCCGTGGGGCTCCTCCGCCAAGAATCTCTTGGTCTGTAGGCTATGAAAATTGGTCTGAAAATGTGGCGTCCACTCACTCTCTGCGCTTTCAGTGGGAGCTACAATCCTGAGCTGCTGCTAATCGGCCATCTTGGATCTCTCTCCGAGTGTGTATATTTTTTATAACAGGTTACTAATAGAGGGTGCATACATTTTAAAACAGAGTAAAAATACAGGGTTTATATTCTTTATAACAGTACAGGTAGAGGGTTTATATTTTTTGTAAAAGACAATTTTGTGAACATGTATATTTTTTATAACAGAGTACAAATAGAGGGTGTATATTTTTTATAACAGTACAAATAGAGGGTTTTTATTTTTTATACAAGACTAATTCGTGAGGGTGTATATTTTTATACCAGATTAAAAATAGAGGGAGTATATTTTTTATAACAGATTACATATAGAGGGTGTATATTCATTATAACAGAGCACAAATAGATGGTTTATTTTTTTATAAAATCTATTTTGTGAGTGTGTATAATTTTTATAAGAGTAAAAATAGTGGGTGTATATTTTTTATAACAGCGTACAATAAAGGGTGTATAATTTTTATAAAACAGTACAAATAGAGGGTGTATATATTTTATAACAGAGCAAAATATAGGGTTTATATTTTTTGTAAAATACTATTTGGTGAGTGTGTATATTTTTTTATAACAGATTACAAATAGAGGGTGTATATTTTTTATAATAAAGCACAAATAGAGGGTGTACATTTTTATAACAGAGTACAAATAGTTTATATTTTCATAATAGAGTACAAAGAGAGGGTGTATATTAATTAATTAATTTATTATATATATATATTTATTGCATTTTAGGTTTTGGAGTACATGTGAAGAACATGCAAGATTGTTGCATAGGTACACACATGGCAGTGTGATTTGCTGCCTTCCTCCCCCATCACCTGTATCTGGCATTTTTCTCCCCATGCTATCTCTCCCCCAACTCCCCACCCCACGCTGTCCCTCCCCTAGTTCCCCACAACAGACCCCAGTGTGTGATGCTCCCCCTCACTGTGTCCATGTGTTCTCATTGTTCGACACCCACCTATGAGTGGAAACATGTGGTGTTTGATTTTCTGTTCTTGTGTCAGTTTGCTGAGAATGATGGTTTCAAGGTTGATCCATGTCCCTACAAAGGACATGAACTCATCTTTTTTGATGGATGCATAATATTCCATGGTGTATATGTGCCACATTTTCTGTGTCTGGTTTATCATCGATGGGCATTTGGGTTGGTTCCAGGTCTTTGCTATTGTAAACTGTGCTGCAATGAACATTCGTGTGCATGTGTCCTTATAGTAGAATGATTTATAATCCTTTGGATATATACCCAGTAATGAGATTGCTGGGTCAAATGGAATTTCTATTTCTAGGTCCTTGAGGAATCGCCACACTGTCTTCCACAATGGTTGAACTAATTTACACTCCCACCAACAGTGTAAAAGTGTTCCTATTTCTCCACATCCTCTCCAGCATCTGGATTGTCTCCAGATTTTTTAATGATCACCATTCTAACTGGCGTGAGATGGTATCTCAATGTAGTTTTGATTTGCATTTCTCTAATGACCAGTGATGATGAGCATTTTTTCATATGTTTGTTGGCTTCATGTATATCTTCTCTTGTAAAGTGTCTGTTCATATCCTTCGCTCACTTTTGAATGGGCTTGTTTGTTTTTTCTTGTAAAACTGTTTCAGTTCTTTGTGGATTCTGGGATATAAGCCCTTTGTCAGATGGGTAGACTGCAAAAACTTTTTCCCATTCTGTTGGTTGCCGATTCACTCTAATGACTGTTTCTTTTGCTGTGCAGAAGCTGTGGAGTTTGATTAGGTCCCATTTGTCTATTTTGGCTTTTGTTGCCAATGCTTTTGGTGCTTTGGTCATGAAGTCCTTGCCTACGCCTATGTCCTGAATGGTTTTGCCTAGATTTTCTTCTAAGGTTTTTATGGTGTTAGGTCTTATGTTTAAGTCTTTAATCCATCTGGAGTTAATTTTAGTGTAAGATGTCAGGAAGGGGTCCAGTATCTGCTTTCTGCACATGGCTAGTCAGTTTTCCCAACACCATTTATTAAACAGGGACTCCTTTCCACATTGCTTGTTTTTGTCAGGTTTGTCAAAGATCGGATGGTTGTAGATGTGTTGTGTTGCCTCGGAGGCCTCTGTTCTGTTCCATTGGTCTATATCTCTGCTTTGGTACCAGTACCATGCTGTTTTGATTAGTGTAGCTTTGTAGTATAGTTTGAAGTCTGGTAGTGTGATGCCTCCCGCTTTGTTCTTTTTTCTTAGAATTGACTTGGCTATGCAGGCTCTCTTTTGGTTCCATATGAAGTTTAAGGTGGTTTTTTTTCCAGTTCTGCGAAGAAGGTCATTGGTAGCTTGATAGGGATAGTGTTGAATCTGTAAATTACTTTGGGCAGTATGGCCATTTTCAAGATATTGATTCTTCCTAACCATGAACATGGAATGTTTCTCCATCTGTTTGTGTCCTCTCTTATTTCTTTGAGCAGTGGTTTGTAGTTCTCCTTGAAGAGGTCCTTTACGTTCCTTGTTAGTTGTATTCCTAGGTATTTTATTCTCTTTGTAGCAATTGTGAATGGCAGTTAGTTCTTGATTTGTCTGTCTTTAAGTCCGTTATTGGATACCCTTTATTTCTTTTTCTTGCCTGATGGCTCTGGCTAGAACTTCCAGTACTATATTGAATAGGAGTGGTGAGAGAGGACATCCTTGTCTAGTGCCAGATTTCAAAGGCAATGCTTCTAGTTTTTGCCCATTCAGTATGATATTGGCTGTTGGTTTGTCGTAAATAGCTTTTATTGTTTTGAGATACGTTCTGTCAATACCTAGTTTATTGAGGGTTTTTAGCATAAAGTGCTGTTGAATTTTGTCAAAGGCCTTCTCTGCATCAATTGAGATAATCATGTAGTTTTCGTCTTTGGTTCTGTTTATGTGGTGAATTATGTTTATAGATTTGCATATGTTGAACCAGCCTTGCATCCCTGGGATGAATCCTACTTGATCATGATGGATAAGCTTTTTGATGTGCTGTTGTAATCGGTTTGCCAGTACTTTATTGAAGATTTTTGCATCTATGTTCATCATGGATATTGGCCTGAAGTTTTCTTTTCTTGCTGAGTCTCTGCTGGGTTTTGGTATCAGGCTGATGTTGGTCTCATAAGATGATTTGGGAAGGATTCCCTCTTTTGGATTGTTTAGAATAGTTTCAGAAGGAATGGTACCAGCTCCTCTTTGTATGTCTGGTAGAATTCGGCTGTGAACCCATCTGGACCTGGGCTTTTTTTGGGTGGTAGGCTCTTAATTGCTGCCTCAACTTCAGACCTTGTTATTGGCCTATTCAGGGTTTCGACTTCTTCCTGGTTTAGGCTTGGGAGGATGCATGTGTCCAGGAATTTATCCATTTCTTCCAGGTTTACTAGTTTATGTGCATAGAGTTGTTTCTAATAATCTCTGATGATGGTTTAAATTTCTGTGGAATCTGTGGTGATATCCCCTTTATCGTTTTTTATTGCATTTATTTGATTATTTTCTCTTTTCTTTTTTATTAATCTGGCTAGTGGTCTATTTTGTTGACCTTTTCGAAAAACCAGCTCCTGGATTTGTTGATTTTTTGAAGAGTTTTTCGTGTCTCTATCTCCTTCAGTTCTGCTCTGATCTTAGTTATTTCTTGTCTTCTGCTAGGTTTTGAGTTTTTTTGATCTTGGTCCTCTAGCTCTTTCAATTTTGACAATAGGGTGTCAATTTTAGATCTCTCCTTGCTTCTCATGTGGGCATTTATTGCTATATACTTTCCTCTAGAGACTGCTTTATATGTGTCCCAGAGATTCTGGTATGTTGTGTCTTCGTTCTCATTGGTTTCAAAGAACATCTTTATTTCTGCCTTCATTTCATTGTTTATCCAGTCAACATTCAAGAGCCAGTTGTTCAGTTTCCATGAAGCTGTGCGGTTCTGAGTTAGTTTCTGAATTCTGAGTTCTAACTTGATTGCACTATGGTCTGAGAGACTGTTTGTTATGATTTCTGTTCTTTTGCATTTGCTGAGGAGTGATTTACTTCCAATTATGTGGTCAATTTTAGAGTAGGTGCAATGTGGTGCTGAGAAGAATGTATATTCTGTGGATTTGGGGTGGAGAGTTCTGTAAATGTCTATTAGGTTTGCTTGATCCAGGTTTGAGTTCAAGTCCTGGATATCCTTGTTAATTTTCTGTCTTGTTGATCTGTCTAACATTGACAGTGGGGGTGTTCAAGTCTCCCACTATTATTGTGTGGGAGTCTAACTCTCTTTGTAAGTCATTAAGAACTTGCCTTATGTATCTGGGTGCTCCTGTATTGGGTGCGTATATATTTAGGATCGTTAGCTCTTCTTGTTGCATTGATCCTTTTACCATTATATAATGTCCTTCTTTGTCTCTTTTGATCTTTGTTGGTTTAAAGTCTATTTTATCAGAGATGAGAATTGCAACTCCTGCTTTTTTTGCTCTCCATTTGCTTGGTAAATCTTCCACCATCCCTTTATTTTGAGCCTTTGTGTATCTCTGCATGGGAGATGGGTTTCCTGGATACAGCACACTGATGGGTTTTGGCTTTTTATCCAGTTTGCCAGTCTATGTCTTTTGATTGGGGCATTTAGCCCATTTACATTTAGGGTTAATATTGTTATGTGTGAATTTGATCCTGTCATTTTGATGCTAGGTGGCTGTTTTGCCCGTTAGTTGATGCAGTTTCTTCATTGTGTTGATGGTCTTTACTGTTTGGTATGTTTTTGGAGTGGCTGGTACTGGTTGTTCCTTTCTATGTTTAGTGCCTCTTTCAGGAGCTCTTGTAAAGCAGGCCTGGTGGTGATGAAATCTCTGAGTACTTGCTTGTTCACAAAGGATTTTATTTTTCCTTCACTTATGAAGCTCAGTTTGGCTGGATATGAAATTCTGGGTTGAAAGTTCTTTTCTTTAAGGATGTTGAATATTGGCCCCCACTCTCTTCTGGCTTGTAGGGTTTCTGCTGAGAGATCTGCTGTGAGTCTGATGGGCTTCCCTTTGTGGGTAACCCGACCTTTCTCTCTGGCTGCCCTTAGCATTTTCTCCTTCATTTCAACCCTGGTGAATCTGACGATTATGTGCCTTGGGGTTGCTCTTCTTGAGGAATATCTTTGTGGTGTTCTCTGTATTTCCTGGACTTGAATATTGGCCTGCCTTCCTATGTTGGGGAAGTTCTCCTGGATAATATCCTGAAGAGTATTTTCCAGCTTGGATTCATTCTCTCCGTCACATTCAGGTACACCTATCAAACGTAGATTAGGTCTTTTCACATAGTCCCATATTTCTTGGAGACTTTGTTCATTCCTTTTTACCCTTTTTTCTCTACTCTTTCCTTCTCGTTTTATTTCATTGAGTTGATCTTTGACCTCTGATATCCTTTCTTCTGCTTGGTCGATTCGGCTGTTGAAACTTGTGCATGCTTCGCAAAGTTCTTGTGTTGTGTTTTTCAGCTCCATCAAATCACTTACATTCCTCTCTAAGTTGGTTATTCTCATTAGCATTTCGTCAAATCTTTTTTCAAGGTTCTTAGTTTCTTTGCATTGGGTTAGAACATGTTCTTTTAGCTCACAGAAGTTTCTTATTACCCACCTTCTGAAGCTTGATTCAGTCATTTCATCACACTCATTGTCCATCCAACCTTGTTTCCTTGCTGGTGAGGAGTTGTGATCCCTTGTAGGAGGAGAGGCATTCTGGTTTCAGGTGTTTTCCTCCTTTTTGCACTGGTTTCTTCCCATCTTTGTGGATTTATCTATATGTGGTCTTTGTGGTTAGTGATTTTCAGATGGGGTCTCTCAGTGGACGTCCCGTTTGTTGATGATGAAGTTATTTATTTCTGTTTCTTAGTTTTCCTTCTAACAGTCTGGTCCCTCTTCTGTAGGACTGCTGAGGTCCACTCCCGGCCCTGCTTGCCTGGGGGATCACCTGCAGCAGCTGCAGAACAGTAAGGGTTGCTGCCAGTCTCTTCTGCTATCTTTGTCCCAGAAGATTACCCGGCAGATGTCCGTCTGAACACTCCTTTGTGAGGTGACTCGTTGGATATATGGGGGTCAGGGAGCTGCTTGAGGAGACAGAGTGTCCTTTATAGGAGCTCAAGTGCTGAGCTGTGAGCTCCATTGTTCATTCAGAGTTGCTGGGCAGGTACATTTAAGTCTGCTGCAGCAGAACTCATAAACCCCTTTTTCCCCCAGGTGCTCTGTCCCGGGGGAGTTAGGGCTTTATTTATGAGTTTCCCTGGTGCTGCTGCCTTTTTCTCAGGGCTGCCTTGCCCAGCGATGAGGCAGCCTAGTCACTGTTTGCCTACAGAGGCTTTGCTGAGCTGCTGTGGGCTCCACCCAGCTGCCGTATGAACTTCCCTGTAGTCCTGTTTATACCGGTGTAGTGAGAACTGCCTGGGCAATGGCAAACTACCTCTGTAGCGGCAGACTGCCTCAGTAATGGCGGACGCCCCCTCCCCCACAGAGCTGGGCCATCCCGGGCTCAGCTGTGCTTGCTGTGAAACTCTCGATCCAGAGCGTTTCCGATGGCTGTTTTTTTGTGGGGGTGGGACCAGCCGAGCCTGATCACCTGGCTTCCTGCCTCAGAGTCTCCCAGGTGTTCCAGTCGCCTGTTGAAAAGGCGCCGGGATCTGTGGGATTTCCCGTGCGGCGACCCACGGTGCCGGCTGAAACCATGGGTGCTGAGATTCGTGGCGTTTTTTTTTTGCCCGGGAAATCTCCTGGCCTGGCTGCCTGTTTCAGTCCCCTTTTTTAATCAGATGAATGGGCGGCTCTGCCTTCCCGGAGCTCCAATTGCCAGCTAAAACGGCACCCCGGACCCACGTATTTGTATGGGGAACCGCTGCGCCGGGACGCCGCCCAAAACAGCAGTGCCGGCGAAAACAGTAGCGCCAGCAAAAACAGCTGCGCCGGCCAAACCAGCCGCGCTGGCGACCCGTGGGGCTCCTTCCCCTGGGAATCTCCTGGTCTGTGGGCAATAAAATTCCGTCTGGGAATGCGGTGTCCACTCACCCTCCGCGATTTCACTGGGAGCTGCAATCCTCAGCTGCTCTCCTAATCGTCCATCTTGGATCGGGACCAGGTGTGTATATTTTTTGTAACAGACTGTATTGTTGAGTTTGTATATTTTTTATAAAAGAGTAAAATTACAGGGTGTATATTTTTTATAACAGTGTACAAATAGAGGGTTTATGTATTTTATAACAGTAAAATTAGAGGGTTTATGTTTTTTCAAACATACTGTGGTGTGTGTATATTTTTTATAACAGAGTAAACTTAGAGGGTGTATATTTTTTATGACAATATACAAATAGTGGGTGTACATTTTTTATAACAGAGTACAAATAGAGGGTGCATAGTTTTTATAACGGCAAAAATACAGGGTATATATTTTTTATAACAGACTATATTGTGAGTGTGTATATTTATTATAACAGAGTATAAATAGAGAATGTATATTAGTTCTAACAGAGTACATATAGAGGGTGTATGGTTTTTATAACAGAATACAATTAGAGGGTGTATATTTTTATAACAGGGTACAAATAGAGGGGATATATTTCTTGTTAGAGACTATTCTGTGGGTGTGTATAATATTTCTAACAGTAAAAATAAAGTGTGTATATGTTTATATCAGAGAACACATAGAGGGTGTATATATTTTATGACAGAATACAAATAGAGTGTGTATAATTTTACAACAAAGTACAAATAGAAGGTGTATATTTTTTATAGCTGACTGTTTTTTGAGTGTCTGTAGTTTTTATAACAGAGTAAAAATAGAGGTTGTATACTTTTAGAGCATAGGACAAATGGAGGATATAAATTTTTTATAACAGTGTATAAATAAAGGGTATATATATTTTAAATAAGTGTACAAATAAAGGGTGTATATTTTTTATAACACAGTAGAAATAGGGTGTATATTTTTTTAACAGAGCATAAACAGAGGGTGTATATTTCTTATAACAGAGTACAAATAGGGGTTGAATATTTTTATAACCAATTACAAATAGTGGGTGTATATTTATTATAACCGAGTACAAATAGTATGTGTATATTTTTATAACAGAGTACAAATAGAGGGTGTATACATTTTAAAACAGTGTACAAATAGAAGGTGTGTATTTCTTATAGCAGAGTACAAATAGAGGGTGTATGTTTTTTGAACTGACTATATTGGGAAAGTGTATATTTTTTATTACAGAGTACAAATACAAGGTGTGTATTATTTAAAAAGTGTACAAATAGAGGGTGTATATATTTTATAACAGTGTACATATAGAGGTTGTATATTTTTATAAAAGATTTGAAATAGTGGGTGTGTATTTATAGCAGAGTACAAATAGGGGTTGTATATTTTTATAACAGAGTACAAATAGAGCGTATATAGTTTTCATAATAAGGTAAGTAAAGAGGGTGTCTATATTTTATGACAGGGTACAAATAAAGGGTGTATATTTTTTATAACAGACTATTTTGTTGGTGTGCATATATTTTATAACAGAGTAAAAATAGAGTGTGTATATTTTATAACAGAGTACAACTAGTTGGTGTATATTTTTAATAACAGTACAAATTGAAGCTGTAAATTTTTTATAACAGTAATAAATGAGGTTGTATATTTTTTATAACAGGGTACATACACAGGGTGCATATTTTTCATAACAGTACAAATAGAGGGTATATATTTTTTATAACAGACTTTGAGTGTGTATATTTTTTATAACAGAGTATAAATAGAGGGGTTCTTAAACAGTGTAAAAAAGGTTGTATTAGAGAGTGCATATGAGTTATAACAACGTACACATAGAGGGTGTATATTTTTTGTAATAGAGTAAAATACGAGGTGGTATATTTTTTATAACAGGGTACAAATAGAGGGCGTAGGTTTTTTGTAACAGACTAATCTGTGGGTGTGTATATTTTTTCTAATAATGTAAAAATAGAGGGTGCATATTTTTTATAACAGGGTACACATAGAGGGTTATATTTTTTATGATAGAATAAATAGGGGTGTATATTTTTTATAACAAAATACAAAAAGAGGGTTCACAGTTTTTAAAAAAGACTATTACATGAGTGTGTATATTTATTATAACAGAGTAAAATTTGAGGGCATATATTTTTTATAAAAAAGTATAAATAGTGGGTGTATATTTTTATAACTGAGTACAATTAGAGGGTGTATTTTTTTTATAACAGAGTACAAAAACGCGGATGTATATGTTTTATGACAGAATAAAAACAGAAGCTGTATACATATTTTAACAGAGTACAAAGAATGGGTTTTTTTTTAACAGAGTACAAATAAAAGGTGTATATTTTTTATAACAGACTACAAATTGAGGGTGTATGATTTTATTACAGAGTACAATAGAGGGTGTATATTATTTATAACAGGATAAATAGACGTTGTGTATTTTTTATAACAGAGTACAAATACAGGTTGAATATTTTTTATAACAGATTACAAAAAGAGGGTGTATATTTATTATAGCAGAGTACAAATAGTCTGTGTATATTTTTATAACATAGTACAAATAGAGTCTGTATATTTTTCATAATAGAGTAACACTAGAGGGTGTATATAGATTATGACAGAGTACAAATAGATTGTGTATATTTTTTATAACAGACTATTTTGTGAGTGTATGTATTTTTTATAACAGACTACAAATAGAGGGTGTATATTTTTTATAACAGAGTCCAAATAGAGGAGGTACATTTTTTATAACAGAGTAATAATAGAGGGTGTATATTTTTTTAACAGAGTACATATTGAGGTTGTATATTTTTTATAACAGAGTAAAAATAGAGAGTGTATATTTTTTGTAAAAGACTTTTTTGTGAATGTGTATATTTTTCATAACAGACAAAAATAGAGGGTGCATATATTTTATAACAGTAAAATAGAGGGGTGTATATTTTTATAACACAGAAAAAGGGTGTATATTTTTTTATAACAAAGTACAAACAGAAGGTGTATATATTTTATAACAGACTGTATTTTTGAGTGTGTATATTTTTTATAACAGAAAAAAATTGAGGGTGTATATTTTTTATAACAGAGTACAAATAGTGGTTGTATATTTTTTATAACAGCGTATAATTAGAGAGTGTATATATTTTATAACTGAGTACAAAAAGAGGGTTTATATTTTTTAAAACATACTATTGTATGAGTGTGTATATTTTTTATGTAAGAGTAAAATTAGAGGGTGTATATTTTTTATAACAGAGTACAAACAGAGGGTGTATATTTTTTATAAGAGTACAAAAACGAGACTGTGTATTTTTTATAACAGGGTAAGTATAGAGGGTGCATATTTTTTTATTCCAGGGTACAAATAGAGGGTACATATTTTTTATAACAGACTATTTTGTGAGTGTGTATATTTATTATAACAGAGTATAAATAGTGCAAATTAGTTATAACAGAGTACATATAGAGGGTGTATATTTTTTATAACAGAGTATGATTAGAGGGTGTATATGTTTTATAACAAGTTAAAATAGTCATGGTATATATTTTGTACCAGACTATTCCGTGGGGTGTGTATATTTTTGTAACAGAGTACAAATAGAGGTTGTATATTTTTAATACACAGTACACATAGAGTGTGTATATTTATTATGACAGAATACAATTAGAGGGTGTATATATACTTTTACAGAGTACAAATAGTGGGTGTCCATTTTTTATAACAGAGTACAAATAGAGGTTGTATATTTTTCATAACAGGGTACATATAGAGGATGCATATTTTTTAGAACAGTAAATTACAGGGCATATATTTTTATAATAGACTAATTTGTGAGTGTGTATATTTTTTACAACAGAGTATACATAGAGAGTGCATATTAGTTATAACAAAGTACAAATATAAGGTGTATATTTTTTTAACAGAGTACAATTATAGGGTGTATATGTTTTTCAACAGAGTACAAATAGAGGGTGTATATTTTTTGTAACAGATTATTCTTTGGGTGTGTATATTTTTTCTAAAAGAGTAAAAGTAGAGGGTGTACATTTTTTATAACAGAGTACACAGAGAGGGTGTATATTTTTTATGACAGAATACAAATAGACAGTGTATATATTTATTAACAGAACAAATAGAGGTGGTATTTTTTTTATAACAGAGTACAAATAGAGGGTTTATATTTTTTAAAACAGACTATTTTGTGAGTGTGTATATTTTATATAACAGAGTAAATACAGAGGATGTATTTTTTCATGATAGAGTACAAATAGACGGTGTATATTTTTTATAACAGAGTTTAAATAAAGGGTTTATATTTTTTATAACAGAGTACAAATAGAGGGTTCATATTTTTTAAAACAGTACAAATAGAGGGTGTATATTTTGTGTAACAGAGCACAAATTGAGGGGTGTATATTTATTACAACAGAGTACAAATAAAGGGTGTATATTTTTATAACAGTAAAAATAGAGGTGTATATTTTTTATAACAGAGTAAAAATAGAGGGTGTATATTTTTTATAACAGAGTACAAATAGAGGGTGTATGTTTTATATAACGGAGTACAAACAGAGGGTGTATATTTTTTATAACAGGATACAAATAGAGGGTGTATATTTTTTATAACAGTACAAATAGAGGGTGTATATTTTTTATAACAGACTATTTTGTGGGTGTGCATATTTAAAACAGAGTACATATAGAGGGTGTATATTTTTTATAACATTGTAGAAATATTTTATATGTATATTTAATATTCTGTCTTTAAACTTTAAAACCTGGAACCCAGTTATAAAAACGGTTTTGATGTCCTTGTCTGCGGATCCTATCCCTTGGGTCAGTTTCAGTGCATTACTTCCTCACTGTTGGTCCTGCCCTCCTTGTTCTTTCTGTGCCCAGTAATTTTTTATCAGATGCCAGAGATAACATTTACCTTGTTTGGTTCTGTATATTTTTGTATTCCTTTATGTATTCTGGAGCTTTTTTATGAGTTGCAAATTTTTTGGAAGCAGTGTGCTCTTTCAGATATTGCTGTTAACATCAATTCGGCAGAAGAAGAGCAGTGCTCAATCAAGGGCTAATGATTGCCCGCCTGCAAGGTAAGGCGCCTCATTACACTCTACCCAACTGCCTTAGTCTGTTTTTCATTGCTGTAAAGGAATACCTGAGGCTGGGTAATTTATCAAGAAAGTTTTATTTGGCTCAAAGTTCTGCAGGCTGTGCAAGCATGGCACCAGCATCTGCTGGCTCCTGGGAGACCTTAGGGAGCTTTTACTCATGGTGGCAGGTGAAGGCAAGGTGTCCCATGGCATGAAAGTGAGCAAGAGAGAGAGGAGGAGATGCCAGGCTCTTTTAAACCACCAGCTCCCACATGAACTCAGAGAACTCACTCATCATCTTCACAAGGACAGCACCAAGCCATTTATGAGGGATCTGCCCAAACACCCCCCCACTACAACATTGGAGGTCACATTTCCACGTGAGATTTGGAGGGACACACCAAACCATACCACCAGGGCCTTTTTAACCTAGAGGCCTTTGGTGTGGCTGCTGAGAACAGGAACTATGCCAGTTCTTCATGAGCACAGGGCATTATTACCTTCAGTCTTTTTGGTGGTTCTTTCCCTGGCCTTGGGTCGTCTCCCCCACATGCACACCCTAAGCAGTATTCAGCTGTATACCTGGGAACCCTCTGTAGATCTTCAAACTTCTTTCTCTGCAGATTCTCAAACCATGTCATGTGAACTCTAGCCACCTTGGTTCCCCATTCCCTCACCTTGGGAGGCCACCTGGTCTCTTTTTGGGTTTCTTTCTTTCTGTGTCACAGCCTGAGGACTATCCCATGAGGGTGAGTAGGGGCAGTTAAAAGTCTCATTTCATTAGTGTCCATTCCTCAGGGATTACTGTTCTTCATTGCCTTACGTCTGCTGTCTTGAAAACCACTTTTCTATACATTTTGTCCCTTTTGGCTATTTTGGATGGGAGGGCCAATCTCGTCCCTGTTATTCCATTTTGACTGAAACTTGAAGTCGCCCAGTTCTTCCTCCCTCTCTTTATTGAGGTGAAATTCAGATCACATAAAGGAACTGTTTAAACTGAACAACTGAATGACCTTAGTGCATTTACAGTGTTGGGCAGCCACCACTTCTGTCTGGTTCCGAAACACTTCATCACTCAATGAAAACCCTCTAACCATTAAATAAGACTTCTCCATGATTCCCTCTCCCCAACCTCTGGCAACACCGAGTCTGCATTCAGTCTCTCTGGATTTGCATATTCTGGACATTTCATATAGAAAGAGTCATATAATATGTGACCTTTTGTGTCTGGTGTCTTTCACTTTGCATAATGTTTTTAAGGTTCGTTCATTCATCAGTACTCATTCCATTTTATGGCTGAAGAATATTTCATTATGCCACATTTTGTTTATCCATTCATCTGTTGACAGCCATTTGAGTTGTTTCCATCGTTGGGCCATTGTGAGCAGTGCTACAGGGAAGCCTGGTGTGTAAGTCCTTGACCACCTGTCTTCAGTTTTGGATATGTACCCACGAGTGGAATTGTTAGTCATATTCTTTATGGCTGAACCATTTTACATTCCTACCAGCAATGTATGAGTGTTGCAGGTTTTCCTTATCTTGGCAACACTTATTTCCTGCTTTTATTTTTGTTTTATTTATTTATTTATTTTTTAATGAATAGAGCCATTTTGGTGGGTGTGAGGTAGTCTCATTGTGTGCTTGGTTTGCATTACCCTGATGATTAGTGATGTTGAATATCTTTTCATGTTTTTTTGGCCATTTGTATATCTTCTTTGGAGAAATGTCTGTTCCAATTCTTTGCCTGTTTTTGAGTTGGCTTGTCTTTGTTGTGGAGTTTTACTAATTCTTTTTTTAATGGTTTCATGAGCACTTTACCATGGTACAAGCCAAAAATTTTAGTACTCTTCAAATTGAGTTAATTTTTAAGAGAATTTTACTAACTATTCACTTACTCACTGCATATTTAAGTTGATGGTGGCTTTTGCTGTTACTAATAACTTACAAAATAATTTCTGTGTCTCTCTTTCTCATGGGCTGGGTCCAGAAATATGAAAATGTTTATGGGTCTTAATCAGATTTTTCCTAAAGGGAGTGAGTTTGCAAAGCCATCAGCGATTGTTTCAAGTGTATACTTGTGTCACTGCACACTTGATGAGGCTTATGTCATTTCATAGGATGTGATTTGCTAATAAGTGTAAAATGACTCCTGTTATTACTTTAGTTTTTTGATTCCTAATATTGTGAGCATCTGTCTTTGAGTCCGTTTGTAAGTGTCCTTGAATATGAGTGTTTGAGGAAGAGCCAAGTGGGTGGTGAAGAGAAGTGGTTGGGAATCTGACTTCAGCCTTTCAGCTGATCCTTGCATCTCTATTTCAGGCATCATCATGACTCCAAGTGGAGGAGATCTGATGAATTTAGGCCTCAAAACTACCACCAGCAGGATTTCCACTGAATGTCTGATCACTGCCCGGCTATGGGCTACCATGGCCAGGGATCCTCAGACCATTACCGCTTTTTCCACACAGACAAACTGGGGCAGTATAAACAGCCCCTGCCCCCATTGCAACTCACAGTCTCAGATCCTTGATCGCTCCCTTCTCAGAAATCTCCTCATGACTCCAAGTCACCCCCTGGATCATAGATCTCCTTTGGAGAGATCACTAGAACAGAAAAACAACCCAGATTATAACTGAAATATTCGGAAAACATAAAGGACAGCTCACAAAGGAGAGAGCAAGAGTCATCAAACACATGGATATTTTTGGTCTGATCCAACAGTAACCAGTTATCTAGACCAGTAAGTGGAGTTTTGGACATGCTGCTGCTGTCAACTCACTGACTGAAGGAGCACTTCAAGGAATGGGAGGCCTTTTACTGGGTCCAGCTCTGATTCAGGTCACCACTCCTGCACTTTGGCACCCCGTCCCATGCCAGCCTAGTTCTGGCCTCCCACTTTGATGGGCACTTGGAGGAAGAGCTGACTTTGTGTATACCAGCTTCACTGGGGTGTGTTTTTCCCAGTCACGGAATAGGGGATCTTCAGAGTCGTGAATGTTTTCTCGCCAGGGTCAGTGTTCCCAGGACCTTAGTGCATGGATGGGCAGGAGCTGGTGCAGGTAGGCAGCTGGGGCCTGATGGGACAGTGTGTGATTTGCCTAATTTGGTTCACCCTGACATGATGGATGCTGCCGACAGGGAGTGGGGGTGTGGGCAGGCAGGTGAGGACAAGCATAGGACTTGAAGGGGGAGCAGGTATACCCCTCAAATGCATTTTTTGGGAGAAATGAGACACTTAGCCTCATTATGTGAAACCTGTGTGTGGGGTTGCGGTGGGGGAGGTAGTGAGAGGGCAGCGGCATCCACAGTGGCTTCATCTCTGCCAACACTAATTTTCCCCACAATGTCTTTGTACATTTCAGAGGTTTGGTCCCCTGAGGGGGCCTCCTTTCCCCACCATGCTGGGGAAAGGAGGTTGCTCTGTCTGACTTTTGAGTACTGTGAGTTCCACAGTGTTGACGCCAGCATGGGTATGACTTGACTGGGGGAGTAGGCTGGGTGAGGGGTAGGGTGGGCTAGGGTGGGGGAGTAGTGTGGCCAGGGAACTGGAATCCCTGGTGGATTTCTGATTCCTGTGGTGAGAAGGAAAACTACAGGACCGGGAGAGGAGGACACAGAGGCAGACCTACTGACCACTTGTTGCTGGCAATCACAAACCTGGGGGTCCTGGTGCAGGCAGCAAACAGGCTTCTAATGTGAGGTTCAGTAGTGCCAGCATAGTGGGGGGAAACTTTCAGTATTGGGCTAGGTCAACACTTTGGCTGCATTTCCTTTCCCTTTTCACAGCTTGAGGAAATCGATTGGACAGAATCACACGTCATGTAGTGGGCAGATGGAAATAAGTACTCATGGTGAACAAGTTTCTCCTGCTAATTGGAGATCATTAAAATGGAATTCAGTTTCTCTTAGAATATGATCAGGTATAAACCTCAGTTAAACTTTCTCTGAAACAGGGAGCATCCAAAGACAGTGACTGAGCTATAGATAGTAAGAATCATAGTAGAGTTGAATTGAGTCAGGTTTAGGAAGCAAGTTGATTGCATCAATTAAGCAGGCTCTTTTCCATTTACTGACACTGGGGCCTTCAGTTTCTTCTCAGTATAGCTTGCCAGTATTGGAGTATCCAAAGGCCTTTCTAGATGGAGACAGAATAACTGACTTGAACATCCAGTGTGCCTCTAAATGTCCAGACTGAGAGCTGTGAACACCCTTCTGCTGGGCATGTGCAGGGTTAAACCCCCGAAGTCTCTTGTGAGGACTTCAGTGCATGCTGGGCTCCTGGGCAGCACCATGAATGCCTTTACCAAGACATGCTGACTTGTATCTCCAAATGAAGCAGATGTGGCTGTGACGTGGCCCTTGCTCCCTACCACACAGAGCATCACAGGGCTGGCCCGTGCTGTTTCCAGAGGAGGGTCTAGGTCTTGGATGCTTGTGTTGAGAGCTCAGTGGACCCACCTCCTTATTGAAATCCTCACAGTTCTTGGGGTTGCTCAGCCTAGACTTGTACCACACATGCCCTGAAGCAAAGCCCTGGCGACTGCATGAGCCACCTGGCCACAGTCCTCCCATGGAGGCCTCTGTGACTGCTCAGTGGAGAGGGCAGGGCATGTGTCCCCACTCAGGCCACACAGTGAGAAGGAAACCACAGATGGAGCCTCTTGCTGATAATACTGACTCTGGCCTGTGTTTGCCTTGCCCAAGCCAAAGAGGAAGGTGAGGTTGGCTTGCCAAGCCCTTGAGCGATGGGAGTGGGGGTGGGAAGGAGATGAGCCCTTGCAGAGAGTTGGGTCGTGTCCTCTGGGGGATGAAAGGAGAGGCAAAGGCATCACCAGAGACCCTGTGTTGCCATCAGGTTCCCATGCTTGTCAAGGCTTCTCTCTTGAGTCACTGATAGGAGATGTGAGTTATGCCTAGAGATTTCTCATGCTGAGGAAGGAAGACCTTCCTTTCATTCACTTTCAGGACTCTTAGTGCCATATGAAGTAGCAAAAGGCAGTCTTGGCCAGATCAGTGTTACATTGATTCTAAAATTACAGTGTCCCCATTAGACATCAATTGTAGGTGCTGAAGTGTGTTTGAAGAGTGCATTGGGGAAAAGGGAAGCATTTCTTCATTGACTTAATCAGTATGAATAGTATATGCTTAAATAAAAAAAAATTTTGCACAGGTAAATTCTCTCACTTGTGAATGGGAGAAGCTGCCCCAGGAGTCTGTGAGTGAGGGTGGTGGTCCCTGGAACTTGGCTCTGAAAGATTTCGTTTTTGGTAGAGATACCAGGGGTTGAGGAAGAAGGGAGCTAGCATCCCCTAAAACCTGCACAGGAACGAGGGTTGACGTGATACACTATGGCCTAGAGAAGGCCCAGGTGAAAATCACTGTGGTCTTTCAGAGCCGGGCAGACAGGTGCCCAGCAGAGGCTGGGGCTCGGCTCCCCTTTCAGTCATTCCTTAGCCCTTCGAAGGGAGACCCAGACACTCTGCACGCTGTGCTGCAGACATTCTGGCCTGGTGTGTCTGAAGGTTTCCTCAGTCCTCATGGTGCAATCACGGTTTATCTAGGAAGTCACACAATGACACTGAAATCCTACAGACCAAAATCCATTTGTCAGCAGGAACAGCAGCCCAGGATCAGCGTCTTCCAGCTCCTCTGAGGGCTGCTCGCATTGGGCGAGGGGGAGCCATGCCAAGGGTCCAGGCTGCTTTAGGCCATCTAAGCCCCACTCATCAGGGGGACAGATGGTTTTTCTTTATTGTAAAATTGTGGACTTTGAAAACCTGTTGACTAAACAGTAATTATATTTGTGAAAAATGTCACTGTCCTAGTGATTTCTGATGTAAATAATGTTGTTTATATAGTATGCATTAAATTTTCCTACATTGTAAAACTGCTGTACTTTTGATTCTTTTATATTAAAAAAGTATTACTGAGGATTTTTAGAATTGGACTAACACGTTCCATTGAAATGCATTATGGTGTGAGCTGTGTGCCTCGAGATACCGCCTCATCTCCCTTCCTTGGTTGCTGGATCATATCTAGATTTCCTGACAGCTTGTGAAGAAAGCTGCATTTCCCTCTACCCAGTAGAGTGGCATTGTTGCGTTCAAGCCTTAATACCACAGGTTTCCAAAGCTAGTCCTGAGCACGCCACCGCTGAGGTTAACTGTTCCCTGGCTGAGCAACCCCAGGCCGCGGCCCACAGCTCCGCACTGGAATTGCTGAAACCCATATTTAATTCCCCTGAGTTAGTGCTGCCTGGGAAGATCCTGGGAGACCTGGGGTTGGGGGCACACCCTCTGTCCTGAAGGAAATAAAAACACCGTGTCTGCCAGCCTGTAGCTTTGAGGATAATTTAACTGATGGGTTATGGGAGGGTGGCATTTTATAATGGAAAACCTGACACAAATGTTAGCTCTAGCGTTCTGGCACAGGGCAGGCCCAGCTCTGGCGCAACCCAGACAGAGGAAGGGTGGCACAGCCTGCGGGTGGAGAGCTCTGTCTGAACAGGGCTTGAGGTTTCCCAGATCCAGTTTTCACTCATGTCTTGGTGACTCTGAGACCAAACTAAATCCCTGTGAAGCTCTTAAGTCTTGATACCAAAGAAGCCCATGTGTCTACTCAGAGCTGAGGGTCAACTCCTGTGACTCTGCTGTCAGACCAGAGGACTTGGATGCGGCAGTCCTTGCCAGTCCTGGCCTGTGCTGGAGCAGGAGGCTGGGGTTTCCAGTTCACGTAGTTATTGAGAAAGATGAAAAGCTGAGGGCTCTTCGTGCTCACAAAGAAACAACTCACAATGATGTTGTAGCTCATGACTCAGCTGGAAAAATTGGGGGAAATTTTAAGAACAAGTACTGCAATAATCAGCTGATTATGATTAACAATAGCAACAAGCCTTCGAAACTGCCAGCTGCCAAAATGCCTGCCTTTTACTGGAAGCGGCCGCCCAGATCCTCCCTCCTTCCTCCTCACTGGTGGGGCCTTGAAGGCCTGACATCACGGCAAGCCCTCCTCAACTAGTGCCAACAGAAAGGTCACTTACTGAAACCCAAGTCCCTGCAGTTTGCCAGACCAGAGTCAGCTCCAGATTCCAACCTGTGGCTTTTCAAGGAGCAGGACATGCTCTGATGTAAGGTTTCACCTTAGTTCAAGCCCCTGCACCGGTTCTTTCTGTCATCTCTTACGGAACCCATTTGGTCTCCCAACCTACCTCGACTTTGTTCTGATCAGTGAGGGGGTGATGAGGAGGAGGAGGTGCAGCTAGACTGAATGAAAGTTCCATCCTGCAGAAACCTGGGCACTAATTGAGGAGCTCCCCTGCTGCTGCTTGTAGGACCCTCCTCCAGGCTCGCCATCTTGGGGGATGTCCTGGTCAGTTCTGCGGCCGTATCATGTGGTGGATGACAATGTGGTCAGGCCCCCTGATTTTGCCCTGAGCCTCCTGGTCTCTGGCTTTGTGTGGGAACATGGGCAAGTCTGTGGCCTAAAGTCTTCTTACCTTGAAGATGGACAGAACAATATCCACTTACAGAGCATCACACGTGACCTCTTAATTTCCTTAGTGACCTAAAAAGGAGTTGTTGCTCAAACCCAGCGCCTGTTAACCACAGGTACCGTGGTGGCCTCAGGGCCTGGGGGGCTGTAAAGGGGCCTCTGGAGTCACTGCATTGACCCCACATGGTCCCTCCCAGTGTTCAGTTGGGTGATCACCTTGCATCTTCACTTGCAAATGAAGGAGGCAGCTTCTTGGGTTCATGTGGTTTTTAAGTAAGAGTGTGCACAGTGGAAAAGGAGAAGGTGTGTAACTGTAAGGGCTAGCTGGAAGACACAGCACTCAGTCCTTGGCTGGGGAGTGGGTGGAGAAGGCTGCATCCGAGGGTAGTTGGACGGACTGAGGGAGGCCAAGGACAGAATTGCCTGGCCTGGAGGGCAGGCCTGGCTCAGCCTTGGGCCCAGTACCTCCAGTACTCAGTACCTCAGCATTGGGCTCAGTACTCCAGAGCCTGTGTGAGAAGAGAGCTACCTCGTGGAAAGCCGCAGCTTGCTCTATGGGGAGACTAAGCCCCAGCAGGAAGGCCCAGCAGGTACCGGAACCAACTGGAGGAGCTCACAGTCTCATGGGGGAGACATTGCTGGAAGCAGGTAGTTATGGGAGAGGACGTTTTCCTTGACCCAGGTCTCACGACCCTCCTTCGGGCTAGCTCTGTTCCAGGAACTGGACCCGCACAGTGAACCAGGAGGATAAGACTCTTGTCCCCTTGGAGTTGATACTGTAGCTGAAGTGAGGGGGACAGGCCCTAGAGAAGCAAACAGAGGACAAACTTCACATGAGTGCCAGGGAGAAAACAGCGAGACGGAGAGGGATGGGGTAGTGAAAATCCTGGATCTGGGCAAACTGCAACCCCTATTCAGACTGTCGAGCCCTGGCGATGAGGATGGGTGGTCGGGAAGGCACATGGGCCAGTGGGAGGGTGCCAGGTGTGGCTGCACAGACTTGGATTTGAACCTTGGCTCCGTCCCTTCCCAGCTGGTGTTCTCGGGCGCCTTCTCGCCCTCTCGCCAAGCCTCAACTACAAACAGATACTAACAGCTCCTCACCAGGCTGGGCGGGGACAAATGAGGTCCCCAAGATGCACACTGGGTGGGCTGGGCAGCTGTCATGATGTGAGGGTGGCACTGGGGCCCACACTGTGTTTTGGGATCAGCTCCCACTCTCTGAGACCCAGGGCCCCTGAGCAGATGTGGTTCTAGAACCGTCCTGCAGAGGGCAGCAGGTTTCCATAAAAATCAGCCTGCCTGAAACCCAACACCTAAACTCAAAGGAGGGATGGTTCAGGGCCGCTCCCTGGCCCCAGTGGTCTCCTCCCCTCGGAGCCCACAACAGAGCCCTCCACACCCCAAGAGATGTGAAGTCACACGTGATCTCTGCAGGAAGGGGGGCGGGGAGGAGAGAGGCAGAGGCTGCAGGGAGAGGCAGCCCCCACCACCCTCCCTGAGCAGGAGACAGGAGGGGATGGTGCTGCTGGCTCTGGCCCAACCTCCTTCATCCCTGCCTCCAGCTTTTGCGCAGGGACGCACAGGGTTCTGCACCTCAGTGCAGCCTGTCCTCCCTCCCACCTGCGAGGGGACTTGTGTAGGGACCGTTCTGAACCACAAGGACCCAGTCATCACCTGGCTGCTCTCAGTGATCTTCACCTTCATGTCCCAGCGCCCCGGTTTGGGCCTGGACCCTCCAGCGACCTGCCCCTGCAGGCCACTCCAACCTTCTTCAGTCCTCTGACAGCAGCCAGCCCCAGCTGCTCTCTCGGCCTCAGGTGGAGGAGGTCAGCTCTGCCTCCCAGCTGCAGCCCCTTTCTCCCTCCTCCATCACCTCTACCTTCATGCAAAACACCTGTTCGTCTTCAAGAATCCATTCCGGCCATCTGTGGCTCTGCTGTTCTGCCTCCATTCCTGCTGGAGTCTTCCCTGTGCCCACAGACACCGTCAGAGCTCCTGGCGCATTTCTGGGGGCCCCACCTGACTGAGACTCCCTTGGGAGGACCGGATTCTGCTCCTCTGTAGCTCGACCTCCTGCCTCCACAGGTACAGGGCCTGGGAATGTGTTTGAGGGTGAAGACAGTACCGGGTCCTCTAGGCTCATCTCTCGTTGTCCCTGGGTGCCCTGGTTTCTGGTTGAACAGTGGCCTGGAGGCAGCTGCTGTGCTTGGTGCCCTCTCTTGCAGGGGCCAAAGGGGGTGCCAACTTCCCTGGGGGGTTGAGCAGGCTGGGAGTTCAGCCAGACTTCAGGTCCCTGCTCCCCCAGGCCTCCTAGACCAGGGGGGATATTGAAAGCAGACAGGAGCCAGGCCCCAGCTTAGAGCGGCTTCCTAAGACTCCCTGCTGGGCCTGACGTGAACCCTTTATTGGCTGGACTGTGGGAAGAGCCGGAGGACCTTCAAGGAGCTGGGCTGGAGCGGTGATGGGGCTTCACGGCATTGGAGCAAGCAGTACTTCGGGGCATTTGTTACCATCCTGGTGTTATTTCAGTATTTGAGCATCTAGATGACTCAGGGGTCATGGCCCCAGCTGCCTCAGATCAGGCCCAGGCTCTCCCTACTGGGGGGGAGAGAGAAGGAGCTGGGAAGGTCTGAGTGGCAGCAGCAGAGTTGGGGAGCCGAGCAGCTCATGCAGGAGGGACTCCAGGCCCAGCGTGGAGATCCATGGCCCTCTCTGCAGACAGGCTGAGCATGGGCTCTAGAGGTAGCTCACCTTCAAATCAGGTAGCATCCCTGGCTGCTGTGACCTGGCCCAGATGGTTAACATTACAGGGCCTCAGCGTCTGCACTTGAAACCCTGGGGGAACAGCATCAATTTCCTTATGAGAGAACAGAGCGTGGCGCAGGCTAGTACCGAGTAGGGTGAACCCTCATTCCTGTGGCCCTCAAGGCTATCTGCAGCCTCAGCAGGGGCCTGCTAATGCGTGGTGCTCTGGCCTTCCCCGGACCAGGACAGGCTGGCAGTGACGCCTCTGTGGTCCCCTGGCTTCATCTGAAGCCACCTCTTTCCACAGCGTGCTAGGCTCCTACTGCCCCGCACCACAGGGCCTCCTCACCTCCCCCTCTGGAACCCATCCCGCGTCGCTGTGCCCCCAGTCCTGAAGTGCTTGTCACCTCCTTCACCTTCTCTCTGAGCCCTGCTCTGACGGTGGATGCAAATACTAATCAGGTAAAAGAATCTGCACCCAACTGTACTGGTTTAGTGCTTCCCAAATGTGGAACCACAGATACATGGTGGGGAGGAGAGTTCTTAGCTGTCTCTGGAAGAATTTTAAAAATTTTATGTTTACATTTTATTTATGTATTATTATTTTTTGAGATATGATTTATTCCTGTCTCCCTGGCTGGAGTGTTGTGGCATGATCTTGCCTCATTACAACCTCTGCCTCGCAGGTTCAAGTGATTCTCCTGCCTCAGGCTGCCGAGTAGCTGGGATTACAGACATAGGCCACTGCAACCCACCTAATTTTTGTATTCTTAGTAGAGATGAGGTTTCACCATGTTGGCCAGGCTGGTCTCCAACTCCTGACCTCAAGTGACGATCTGCCCTCCTCGGCCTCCAAAGGTGCTGAGATTAAAAGCATGAGCCACTGCGCGCGGCCTGTTTTTGTTTTCATGAACATAGTTGAAAATCAAGGCAAGCAAATCCTGGAGCATTTGGAAGAGAGGGAGGGAAAAGGGCCTGAGGACTGCAGATTGTATCAGTGCCCAGGGGTCAGTGCTTCTTTACCCCAGACGGATGGAGAAATGTGCTGATAGGCATCACAGGGCCTGGGTGGTAAGCAGAGGGGAGCCGAGTCACTGCTTGACACCCGGGACAGGTGCTGAGCTCCAGTGAACCTGGGCCCTGGTGGCTGCTCGTTCCTCACCTTAGATGCCCATTTGTTGTCTGCAAAACATCATCCACTGCTTTAAATTAATGCTATTCGTTGGAGTTTTATAGTTTTGTTTAGCCTTAATTAGTAAATGCATCTTGATTTTATAATTGAAAGGAGCAATAATTACAAAGAGTTTATACATAGCCTGATGAATAATAAAACGAACTCGAATCAGCCCTGTAAGGTCTGGAGGGATATAGGCCCGTGGGCGGTGTGTGCATTCTAGATGTTTGGGAATCCAGCTGTTAATGACTGAAACCTGTGAGGCCAGGAGGCAGCCTATGAGATGGCCTGAGAAGGAGCCGCCATCTATGGAGGCTGTGTGGGCGTCAGGCTCTGGGCCTGATGCTTTGTTGAAGTTCTTTCATTGAGTCTCCCGGTAATCCAATGGAGTGGAATTCATCTCATTTTTCAGATGAGGATCCTGAGGCCCAGACGTGTCAGATAACTTGCCTAAGGTCACACAGCTAGGAAGTGGTGGATCTGCTAAAACTGTATTGATGGCGTGTGAAAGACGGTAAGACTTTAAGGTAGGGGGTAGCATCTGACCAGAGCCACAGCAGCTGGGGAGAGAGATTGGGCTCACTCTGACTTCAGCAATGGCAAGTGGGAATTGATGGCCAGAGAGCAGGGTGGGCTTAGTGGATGGGAAACCTCTTCAGAGGAAACATCTAGGGGGATTCTGGCTAAACGGATCTGAAAGGATTCTTTTTTTTCTATCATTATTATTATTATACTTGAAGTTCTGGGTTACACGTGCAGAACGTGCAGGTTTGTTACATAGGTATGCACGTGATGGTGATTGGCTGCATCCATCACCCCATCATCTACATTAGGTATTTCTCCTAATGCTATCCCTCCCCCTACCTCCCACCCCCTGCTATTCCTCCCATAGCTCTCCCCCTGCTCCCCACAGGCCCTGGTGTGTGATGTTCCCCTCCCTGTGTCCATACATTCTCATTGTTCGACACCCAGTTATGAGTGAGAACATTTGGTGTTTGATTTTCTGTTCTTGTGTCAGTTTGCTGAGAATGATGGTTTTCAGCTTCATGCATATCCCTGCAAGTGACAAGAGTCATTGATTTTATGGCTGCATAGAATTCCATGGTGCATATGTGCATTTTCTTATCCAGGTTTTCTTTATCCAGTGTATCATTGATGGGCATTTGGGTTGGTTCCAAGTCTTTACTACTGTGAACAGTGCCACAATAAACATACGTGTGCATGTGCCATTCTAACAGAATAATTTATAATCTTTTGGGTATATACCCAGTAATGGGATTGCTAGGCCAAATGGTATTTCTAGTTCTAGATCCTTGAGGAATAGCCAAGCTGTCTTCCACAATGGTTGAACTAATTTACACTCCCACCAAGAGTGGAAAAGCATTCCTATTTCTCCACATCCTCTTCAGCATCTGTTGTCTCCTCATTTTTTAATGATCACTATTCTAACTGGTGTGAGATGGTATCTCAGTGTAGTTTTGATTTGCATTTCTCTAATGACGAGTGATGACGAGCTTTTCTTCAAATGCTTGTTGGCTGCATAAATGTCTCCTTTAGAGAAGTGTCTGTTAATATCCTTTGCCTACTTTTTCATGGGCTTGTTTTTTCTCTTGTAAATTTGTTCTTTGTAGATTCTGGATATTAGACCTTTGTCAGATGGGTAGATTGCAAAAAAATTTTTTCCATTCTGTTGGTTGCTGGTTCACTCTAATGATTGTTTCTTTTGCTGTGCAGAAGCTCTTTAGTTTAATTAGATCTCATTTGTCTATTTTGGCTTTTGTTGCCATTGCTTTTGGTGTTTTAGTCGTGAAGTCCTTGCATATGCCTATGTCCTGAATGGTTTTGCCTAGGTTTTCTTCCAGGGTATTTATGGTGTTAGGTCTTAGGTTTAAACCTTTAATCCATCTGGAGTTAATTTTTGTAAAAGGTGAAGGGAAGGATCCAGTTTAAGCTTTATGCATACGGTAAACAAGTGTTCCGAACACCATCTATTAAATAGGGACTCCTTTCCCCATAGCTTGTTTTTCTGAGGTTTGTCAAAGATAAGAGGGTTATAGATGTGCGACATTACTTCTGAGGCCTCTGTTCTCTTCCATTGAGCTATATCCCTGTTTTGGTACCAATACCATGCTGTTATGATTACTACAGCCTTGTAAAAGAGTTTGAAATAAGGAATATAGAAGAATATGGAGAATGTGCATATATCTTATAATAGAGTATTTTGAGAGTGTGTATATGTTTTATAACAGTATACAGTTTGCATATTATTTATAACAGTAAAAATAGAGTGGGTATATATATTTCATATCAGAATTTGGAGAGTGTGTATGGTTCTCATAACAGTATTTTGAGATCGTTTGTATTTTTAAAAGAGTAATTTGAGAGTTTGTATAGTTTTTATAACAGTAATTTGAGAGTGTGTATATATTTTATGAGTATTTTGAGAATGTGTATACTTTTTATAACAGTATAATTATAGTGAGTATATTTTTATAAGAGTAGAGAGTGTGTATATTTTTATAATAGAGTATTGTCAGTGTATGTATATTTTCTATAAAAGAGGACAAAAAGTCTGTGTATAATTTTATAACAGTATTTTGAGAGTGTGTGTATTTTTTATAACAGATTATTTTGAGAGTGTGCATATCCTTTGTAACAGAGTAAAAATAGAGTGTGTATATTTTTTATAAAAGTATTTTCAGAGTGTGTACATTTTTTATAACAGTAGAAATAGGGGGTGCATATATTTTATAACAGAGTACAAAGAGATGGTGTAAATTTTTTATAACAAAGAACAATTAGAGGGTGTATATTTTTTGCAACAGATTATTTTGTGAGTGTGAATATTTATAACAGAGTAAAAATAGAGGGAATATACTTGTTATTGCAGAGAAAAATAGAGTGTGTATATTTTTTATAACAGTAAAATTAGAGGATACAAATTTTTGAGAACAGAGCATTTTGTGAGTGGGTATATTTCTCATAAGAGAGTAAAAATAGAGGGTGCATATTTTTTATAATAGAGTACAAATAGGGGCTGTAAATTTTTTATAACAGAGTACAAACAGAGGGTGTATATTTTTATAACACAGTATTTTGTGAGTGTGTATATTTTTTATAACAGAGTAAAAATAGAGGGGGTGTATGTTTTTTATAACAGAGAACATATAAAGGATATACATATTTTATAACAGAGTATAAATGCAGGGTGTGTATTTTTTTCTAACAGAGTATTTTATGAGAGTGTATATTTTTTATAACAGAGTAAAAGTGAAAGGTGAAAATTTTTTAATAACAGAGTACAAATAAAGGGTGTACATTATAACACTGAAAAGAGAGGTTGTATACATTTTGTACAGAGTACAAAAAGAATGTGCATATTTTTTATATCAGTGTGCAAATAGAGGGTGAATATTTTTATAACAGAGTATTTTGTGAGTGTGTATGTTTTTTATAACAGAGTAAAAATAGAGGGGGCATATTTTTCATAAAAGAGAATTTTGTGAGAGTGTATAATTTTTACAACACAGTAAAAATAGAGGGGGGTATATTGTGTATAACAGAATACAAATAGGGGGCATATATATTTTATAACAGTACAAATCACATGTGCATATTATATATAACAGAGTAAACATAGAGTGTGTATATTGTTTTATAACAGAGTACAAACAGAGGCTGTAAATTTTTTATAACAGTACAGGGGGTGTATATTTTTATAACACAGTATTTTGTGAGTGTGTATATTTTTTTAACAGAGTATAAATAGAGGCTCTATAATTTTTATAACAGAGTGTTTCCTGTCTGTATATTTTTTTAAAAGAGAGTACAAATAGAGGGTGTGTATTTTTTATAACAGCGTAGAAATATATGGTGTATACCATTTAAAACAGAATAGAATTTGAGGTTTTATATATTTTACATCAGAGTCCATTAGAGGGGGAATATTTTTTATAACAGATTACTTTATGAGTGTGCATATTTTTTATAACAGAGTACAAATAGAGGGTGTATATTTGTTATAACACAGCAGAAAGAGAAGACGTATATTTTTATAATAAAGTACAACTACAGCGTGTATATTTTTTACAACAGTACAAATTGAGGGTGTATATTTTTTATAACGGAGTAGAAATAGAGGAAGTATATTTTTTAAAATAGAGTACAACTACAGGGTGTATATTTTTAATAACAGAGTAAAAATAGAGGGTGTATATTTTTTATAACACAGTACAAATAGGGGGTGTATATTTTTTATTATAGAGTAAAATTCGAGGAAGTGTATTTTGTATAACAGAGTAACATAGAGGGTGTATATTTTCTAATGACAGTGTACAAATAGAGGGTTTATATTTTTGAAAACAGTAAAAATAGAGGGTGTATATTTTTTATAACAGAGTACAAATGGAGGGTGTGTGTTTTTTAAAACAGAGTAAAAATGGAGGGTGTATATTTTTTATAACAGAGTAGAAATGAAGGGTGTATATTTTATATAACAGAGTAAAAATTGGGGGGTGTATATATTTTAAAACAGAGTAAAATTAGAGTGTGTATATGTTTTATAACATAGTACAAGTAGAGGGTGTATATTTTTTATAACAAGTTAGAAATAGAGGGTGTATATTTTTTATAACAGAGCACAAATCCGTTAAGAATATTTTGTATAACAGAGTAAAAACAGAGGGTGTATATTTTTTATAACAGAATACAAATAGTGTATATTTTCTATAAGAGTACAAATGAGTGTATATTTTTTATAACAGAATAAAAATAGAGGGTGTATATTTTTAATAACAGAAGAGAAATAGAAGGTGTATATATTTTACAACAGAGTAGAAATAGTGGGTGTATATGTTTTATAACAGAGTAAAAATAGAGGGTGAATATTTTTTATAACAGACTAGTAATAGAGGGTTTATATATATTCTAACAGAGTACAAATATAGGGTGTATATTTTTTATAATAGAGTACAAATCCAGGAAGTATATATTGTATAACAGAGTAAAAATAGAAGGTGTATATTTTTTATAAAAGAGCACAAATAGAGGGTTTATATTTTATATATCAATGCAAATATAGGGTGTATATTATTTATAACAGAGTAGAAATAGAGACTGTATATTTTTTATAACAGTAGAAATAGACGGTGTATATATTTTATAACAGTACAAACGGAGGGTGTATACATTTTATAACAGACTATTTGCCAGTGTGTGTATTTTAAATAACATAGTACAAATAGGGGGGTTATATTTTATATAACAGAGTAAAATAGAGGTTGCACATTTTTTATAACAGAGTAAAAATAGAGGGGTGTATATGTTATAACACAGTACAAACATAGGGTTTATATATTTTATAAAAGAATAGAGAGTGTATATTTATTCTTACAGAGAATAGAGATTTTATATTTTTTTAACGATGTGCAAATCGAGGGAGTGTATTTTTTATAACAGAGTACAAATTGAGATTGTGTATTTTTTATAACAGTGTAAAAATAGAGGGTGTATATTTTTTATTACAGAGTAGAAATAGAGGGTCTATCTTTTTAATAACAGAGTCGAAATAGAGGGTGTATATATTTTATAACAGTAAAAATAGTGTGTGTATATATTTTATAAAACAGTACAATTCAAGGAAGTTTATTTTGTATAACAGAGTAGAAAAAGAGGGTGTATACTTTTTATAACAGTGTACAAATAGATGGCATATACTTTTAAAACATAGTAAAAATATAAGGTGTATATTTTTGTAACAGAGCACAAATAGAGGGTGTATATATTATATATCAGTACAAATATAGGGTGTATATTTTTTATAATAGATTAAAACTAGAGGTTGTATATTTTTTATAACAGAATAGGAATAGACGGTGTATATATTTTATAACAGAGTACAAATAGAGGGTTTATATTTTTTTATAACAGATAAAAAAGGCAGGGTGTGTATTTTTTATAATGGTAGAATTATAGGATGTATATTATTTATAACAAAGTAGAATTAGACAGTGTATATATTTTATAACAGAGTACATTAGAGGGGGAATATTTTTTATAACAGAATAATAGGTGAGTGTGTATATTTTCTAAAACAGAGTACAAATAGATGATGTATATTTGTTATAACAGAGTACAAATAGAGGATGTATATACTTTATAATACAGTAGAATTAGAGGGTGTTTATATTTTATAACAGAGTTCATTATAGGGGTCATGTTTTTTATAACAGACTAATTTGGGAGTGTGTTTATTTTTTAAAACAGTAAAAATAGCGTGTGTATATTTTTTTATAACAGAGTAGAAATAGAAGATGTATATTTTTTATAATGGAGTACAACTACAGGGTGTATATATTTTATAGCAGACTAAAAATAGAGGGTTTCTTTTTATAACTGTGTACAAACAGAGGGAGTATATTTTTTATAACAGAGCACAAATAGAGGGTGTATATTTTTTTTAATAGAGTAGAAATAGACGGTTTATATTTTTATCACAGAGTAGAAATAGAGGGTGTATATATAACAGAGTACAAATAGCTGGTGTATGTTTTTTATAACAGAGTATAAATGGAGGGTGTATATGTTTCATAACAGGGTAGAAATAGAGGTTGTATATTATGTATAACAGAGTAGAATTAAAGAGTGTATATATTTTATAACAGAGTCCATTAGAGGTGATATATTTTTTATAACAGACTAATTTGTGAGTCTTTATATTTTTTATAACAGAGTACAAATAGAAGGTGTATATTTTATATAACAGTACAAATAGAGGGTGTATGTTTTTTACAACAGAGTAAAATCAGAGGGTGTATATTTTTTATAACAGACTACATTGTCAGTGTGTGTATTTGTATAACATAGTAAAAATAGAGGGTATATATTTTTTATAACAGAGTACAAATAGAGGGTGTATATTTTATATAACAGAGTACAAATACTGGGTGTATGTTTTTTATAACAGAGTAAAAATATAGGGTGTATATATTTTATAACAGAGAACAAATAGAGGGTGTATGCTTTTTATAACAGAGTAAAATCGAAGGAGTATACTTTCTATGACAGAGTACAAATAGAGGGTGTATATTTTTTAGAGCAGAGTACAAATAGAGGGTGTATATTTTTTCTAAAAGTGTAAAAATAGAGGCTGTATTTTTTTTTATAATAGAGTGCAACTATAGGGTGTATATTTTATATAACAGACTATTTTGTGAGTGTGTGTATTTTGTATAACAGAGTAAAAATATAGGGTGTATATTTTTTATAACAGAGTACAAATGGAGGGTGCATATTTTTTATTACAGGGTAGAAATAGAGGGTGTATATATTTTATAACAGAGTCCATTAGAGGTGGTATATTTTTTATAACAGACTAATTTATGAGTGTGTATATATTTTATAACAGAGAACAAATAGAGGGTGTATGTTTTTATAATAGAGTAAAATCGAAGGAGCATACTTTTTATAACAGAGTACAAATAGAGGGTTTATATTTTTTACAACAGAGTAAATTAGAGGGTGTATATTTTTTATTACAGAATAGAGCTAGAGCGTGTATACATTATACAGCAGAGTACAAACAGAGGGTGTATATTTTTTATAACAGTGTAAAAATAGAGGCTGTAGTTTTTATAATAGAGTACAACTACAGGTTGTATATTTTATATAATAGACTATATTGTGAGTATGTGTATTTTGTGTAACAGAGTAAAAAATAGGTTGTATATATTTTATAACAGTGTACAAATGGAGGGTGTATATTTTTATTACAGCATAGAAATTGAGAGTGTATATATTTTATAATAGAGTCTGTTACAGGTGGTATATTTTTTTATAACAGACTAATTTGTGAGTGTGAATATATTTTATAACAGTAAAAATATAGGGTGTATATTACTTATAACACAGTAGAAATATAGGGTGTATACTTTTTATGACAGAAAAGAAATAGAGGATGTATATTTTTTTATAATAGAGTAAAACTACAGGGTGTATATTTTTAATAACAGAGTAAAAATAGAGGAATAGAGGGTGTATATTTTTTATAACAGAGTAAAAATCGAGGGGAGTAAATTCTTTATAACAGAGTACAAATAGAGGATGTGTATTTTTTATAATAGAGTAGAAACAGAGGGTGTATATTTTTTATATCAGACTAGAAATAGATGGTGTATACATTTTGTAACAGAGTAAAAAGAGAAGGTGTATATTTTTTATAATAGAGTAAAAATGGAGGGTGTATGTTTTTTATAACAGGGTACAAAATAGATGATGTATATTATTTATAACAAAGTAGAATTAGAGGGTGTATATATTTTATAACAGAGTTCATTATATGTGGTATATTTTTTATAAAAGACTATTTTGTGAGTGTGTATGTTTTTTATAACAGAGTACAAATAGAGGGTGTATATTTTTTATTACAGGGTACAAATAGAGGGTGTATATATTTTATAACTGAGTCCATTAGAGGTGGTATATTTTTTATAACAGACTAATTCGTGACTGTGTATATTTTTTATAATAGAGTACAAATAGAGGGTGTACGTTTTTTATTTCAGAGTAGAAATAGAGGGTGTATATTTTTTATAACAGAGTACCAATGGAGGATGTATATAATTTGTAAGAAGTACAATTTGTGAATGTGTATTCATTGTATCACAGTATAATTGAAGGCTGTATATTTTTTATAACAGAGTAGAAATAGAGGAAGTATATTTTTATTAATAGAGTACAATTAGAGGGTGTATATTTTTTACAACACAGTACAAATAGAGGGTGTATATTTTTTATAACAGAGCACTAATAGAGATAATATATTTTTTATAACAGAGTACAAATAGAGGGTGTATATAACAGACTACAAATAGAGGGTGTATAGTTTTTGTAACAGTAGAAATAGAAGGTGTATATATTAAAAAACAGAGTACAAATGGTGTATTCTTTTTTATAACACAGTAAAAATGGAGAGTGTATATTTTTTATAACAGGGTAGAAATAGAGGGTGCATATTATTTATAACAGATTAGTATTAGAGAGTGTATATATTTTATAACAGAGTCCGTTAGAGGTGGTATAATTTTTATAACAGACTACATTGTGAGTGTGTATATTTCTTATAACAGAGTAAAAATAGAGGGTGTATATTTTTTAATAACATATAGAAATAGAGGATGTACATTTTTTATAAAAGACTATTTTGTGAGTGTGTGTATTATAAATAACAGAGTACAAATAGAGAGTGTATATTTTTTATAACAGTACAAATAAATTGTGCATGATTTTGATAACAGAGTAGTTATAAGGGGAGCATAGGTTTTTAACAGAGTACAAATAGAGGGAGTATGTTTTTGTAAGAGAGTAAATTTAGAGGGTGTGTATTTATTATATCACAGTACAATTAGAGGGTTTATATTTCTTATTACAGAGTAGAAATTGAGGTTGTATATTTTATTAACCTGGTAGAAAAAGTGGGTGTATATTACTTATACCACAGAAAAATTAGAGGTTGTATATATTTTATAACACAGTCCATTAGAGTTGGAATATTTTTTAAAACAGACTACATTGTGAGTGTGTATATTTTTTATAACAGAGTAAAAATAGGGGGTGTATATTTTTATAACGGAGTAGATATTGGGGATGTATATATTTTATGATAGAGTAAAACTACAGGGCATATTTTTTATAAAAGAGTAAAAAAAGGGTGTATATTTTTTATAACAGGGAAGATATAGAGGGTGTATATATTTCATAACAGAGTACAAATAGAGGGTGTATATTTTTATAACAGAGTAAAAATATGTATATTTTTTATTACAGAGTACAAATCGAGGAATTATATTCTGTATAATGGAAGAGAAATAGAGGTGTATATTTTATTTAAGAGTACAAATAGAGGGTGTATGTTTTTTATAACAGAGTAGAAATAGAGGGTGTATATTTTTTATAACAGAGTAGAAATACAGGGTGTATATATTTTATAATGGAGTACAAGTAGAGGGTGTATATTTTTCATAACAGAGTACAAATGCAGGGTGTGCATTTTTATAACATGGTAGAAATATAGGGTGCATATTATTTATAACAGAATTAGAGGGTGTATATATTTTATAAAAGAGTCCATCAGAGGGGTAAAATTATTAAAAGACAAATGTGAGTGTGTATATTTTTTATAACAGAGTAAAAAAAGGGGTGTATATTTATTATTACAGAGTAGAAATAGAGGATGCATATTTTTTATAATAGAGTACAACTATAGGGTGTATATATTTTGTAACAATACAAATAGAGTGAGTATATTTTTTATAACAGAGTAGAAATAGAGGATGTATATTTTTAAAAATAGAGTAAAACTATGGGGTGTAAATTTTTATAATAGAATACAAATTGTGGGTGTATATTTTTCATAACAGAGTACAAATCGAGGGAATATATTTTTTATAACAGTACAAATAGAGTGTAATTTTTTATAACACACTAATTTTGAATGATTGTATTTTAAATAACAGAATACAAAAAGAGGGTGTATATTTTTTATAACATAGTACAAATAGAGGCTGTATATTTTTTATAATATAGTACAACTACAGGGGAGTATAATTTTATAATAGACTATTTTGTAAGGGTGCTTATTTTGTATAAGAGAGTAAAATTAGAGGGTGTAAACTTTTTATAACAAAGTAGAAATGTTGGTTGTATACTTTTCAAAATGGTGTAGAATTACAGGGCCTATATATTTTATAACAGAGTACAAATAGAGGGTGTATGATTTTTATAACAGAGTACAAATGGAAGGAGTATATTTTTTATAACAGAGTGCAGATAAGGTTTGTATATTTTTTATAACACCGTACATATAGACAGTGTATACTTTTTATAACAGAGTACAAATGGAGGGTGTATATTTTTTAAAACAGAGTAAAAATACTGGGCATATATTTTTTTACAACAGAGTCGAAATAGAGGGTGTATATTTTTTATAACAGTAGAAATGGAGGGTGTATATTTTTTATAACAGACAACTCTGTGAGTGCATATATTTTTTATAACAGAGTAGAAATAGTGGCTGTATATTTTTTGTAACAGAGTAGAAATAAAGGATGTATATTTTTTATAATAGAGTACAAATACAGGGTGTATATATTTATAACAGAGTAGAAATAGAGGGTGTAAATTTTTTATTACAGAGTAGAGTTAGAGGGTGAATATAATCTATAACAGAGTAACTTAGAGGGGGAATACTTTTTATAAGAGACTGTTTTGTGAGTGTGTATATTTTATATAACAGAGTAAAAATTGTGGATTTATATTTTTTTTTACAGAGTAAAAATAGAGGGTATGTATTTGTTATAACATACTATTTTATGAGTGTGTGTATTTTAAATAACAGTACAAATAGAGGGTGTATATTTTTTAAAACAGTAAAAATAGTGATTTTATATTTTTATTACAGAGTACAAATAAAGGGTACACATTTTTTATAACAGAGTACAAATAAAGGGTGTATAATTTTTATAAGGGAGTATATATAGAGGGAGTATATTTTATACAAGAGAGTACAAAAAGAGGGTATATGTTGTTTGTAAGAGAGTAAAAATAGAGGGTGTATATTTTTTATTACAGAGTAGATATAGAGGGTGTATATATTTTATAAAAGTAAAAATAGTGTTTTCATATTTTTTATAACAGAGTAAAAATAGAGGGTGTATATTTTTTATAACAGAGTAGAAATAGAGGATGTATATATTTTACAACAAAGTACAAGTGGAGGGTGTATGTTTTTTAAAATAGAGTAAAAATAGAGGGTGTATATTTTTATAACAGTACAAATAGAGAGTGCATATTTTTTATAAGAGGGTAGAAATAGGGTTGCATATTTTTTAAAGCAGAGTAGAAATAGAAGGTGTATATATTTTATAACAGAGTACAAATAAAGGGTGTATATTTTGTATAATATAGTAGATACAGAGGGAGTATATTTTTATAACAGTACAAACAGAGGGTGTATGTTGTTTGTAAGAGAGTAAAAATAAAGGATGAGTATTTATTATATCATGGTACAAATAGAGGGTGTATATTTTTAATAACAGAGTAGAAATAGTGGGTGTATATTTTTTATAACATAGTAGAAATACAGGGAGTATATTTTTAATAACAGTACAAATAGAGAGTGTATATTTTTCATAATATAGTACAAATGGAGAGTGTATATTTTTTAAAACAGAGTAAAAATACAGGGCGTATATATTTTATAACAGAGTCAAATTAGAGGGTGTATCTTTTTTATAACAGAGTACAAATAGAGGGTGTTTATTTATTTTTTTTATATTTATTTATTTTTTTATTGCATTTTAGGTTTGGGGGGTACATGTGAAGAACATGGAAGATTGTTGCATAGGTACACACATGGCAGTGTGATTTGCTGCCTTCCTCCCCCATCACCTATATCTGGCATTTCTCCCCCATGCTATCCCTCCCCAACTCCCCCACCCCCCCACTATCCCTCCCCTTTTTCCCCTCGACAGACCCCAGTGTGTGATACTCCCCCTCCCTGTGTCCATGTGTTCCCATTGTTCAACACCCGCCTATGAGTGAGAACACGCGGTGTTTGATTTTCTGATCTTGTGTCAGTTTGCTGAGAATGATGGTTTCCAGGTTCATCCATGTCCCTACAAAGGACACGAACTCATCGTTTTTGATGGCTGCATAATATTCCATGGTGTATATGTGCCACATTTTCCCTGTCCAGTCTATCATCAATGGGCATTTGGGTTGATTCCAGGTCTTTGCTATTGTAAACTGTGCTGCAATGAACATTCCTGTGCATGTGTCCTTATAGTAGAACGATTTATAGTCTTTTGGATATATACCCAGTAATGGGATTGCTGGATCAAATGGAGTTTCTATTTCTAGGTCCTTGAGGAATCGCCACACCGTCTTCCACAATGGTTGAACTAATTTACACTCCCACCAACAGTGTAAAAGCGTTCCTATTTCTCCACATCCTCTCCAGCATCTGTTGTCTCCAGATTTTTTAATGATCGCCATTCTAACTGGCGTGAGATGGTATCTCAATGTAGTTTTGATTTGCATTTCTCTAATGACCAGTGAGGATGAGCATTTTTTCATATGTTTGTTGGCTTCATGTATGTCTTCTTTTGTAAAGTGTCCATAGCTTCTGCACAGCAAAAGAAACAGTCAGTAGAGTGAATCAGCAACCAACAGAATGGGAAAAAATCTTTGCAGTCTACCCATCTGACAAAGGGCTCATAACCAGAATCTACAAAGAACTGAAACACATTTACAAGAAAAAAACAAACAAGCCCATTCAAAAGTGGGTGAAGGATATGAACAGACACTTTACAAAAGAGGGTGTTTATTTTTTATAATGACTAGAAATAGATTGCATATGTATTTTATAATGGAGTACAAATAGAGTTTGTATATTTTATATAACAGAGTACAAAAGCAGGGTGTATATTTTTTATAACAAGGTAGAAATAGAGGGTGTATATTATTTATAACACAGTAGAATTAGTGTGTGTATATATTTTATAACAGTCCATTTGAGAGGAAATATTTTTTATAACAGACTATTTGTGATTGTGTATATTTTTTATAACAGAGTAAAAATAGTGTGTGTATACTTTTTATAACAGAGTAAAATTAGATTATGCATACTTTTTATAATAGAGTACAACTACAGAGTGTATATTTTTTATAACAGAGTACAAATGGAGGGTGTATATTTATTATAACAGAGTGGAAATAGAGGATATATATTTTCTACAATAGAGTATAACTACAGGGTGTATATTTTTTATAACAGAATAAAAATAGAGGGTCTATATTTTTTATAAAAGAGTAGAAATTGATAATGTATATTTTTTATTACAGAGTGCAAATACTTTGTGCATAATTTTTATAACTAGGCACAAACAGAGGGAGTATATTTTTTATAACAATCTATTTGTTGAGTGTGTGTATTTTGTATAACAGAGTTAAAATAGAGGGTGTATATTTTTTATAACATAGTAAAAATAGAGGATGTATATTTTTTATAACACTACAAAAAGAGTTTGTATTTATTTTATAACAGACTAGAAATTGAGTGTGTATATTTTTTATAACAGTAGAAAAAAGGGTGTATGTATACTATAACATAGTAAAAATAGTGGGTGTATGTTTTTTATAACAGAGTACAAATGTTGGGCGTATATTTTTATAACAATGTGGAAATAGAGGGTGTGTATTATTTATAACAGAGTAGAATTAGAGGGTGTATATATTTTATAACAGAGATCATTAGAAGTGGTATATTTTTTATAAGAGGCTAATTTTTCAGTGTGTATATATTTTATAACAGAGTACAAATAGAGGGTGTATATATTTTATAACAGTAAAAATAGAGGGTGTTTATTTTTATTACAGAGTAGAAATAGAAGGCATATATTTTTTATAACAGTACAAATAGAGGGTGTATATTTTTTATAACAGGACAAATAGGGGTGTATGTTTTTTATTACAGAGTAGAAATAGAGAGTGTTTATGTTTTATAACAGAGTAAAAATAGACTTTGTATATTTTATGCAACAGAGTAGAAAAAGAGGGTGTATATATTTTAAAACTGAGTAACATTTGAGGGTGTATAGTTTTTATAATAGAGTAGAAATAGAAGGTGTATAGATTTTTTAATACAGTAGAAATAGAGGTTTTCTATATTAAAACATAGTAGAAATAGGGGCTGTATGTTTTTTATAACAGAGTAAAATTAGAGGGTGTATATTTTTATAACAGAGTACAAATGGACGGTTTATATTTTTATAACAGGGTAGAAATAGAGGATGTATATATTTTATTACACAGTAGAAATAGAGGGGTGTTTATTTTTTATAACAGCTTACAAATACAGGGTGTATGTTTTTATAATGCAGTACATATAGAGTGTTTATATGTTTTATAACAGACTAATTTGTGAGTGTGTATATTATTTCTAACAGAGTACAAATAGAGGGTGTATGTTTTTTATAACAGAGTACAAATTGAGGTTGTATATTGTTTGTAAGAGTACCAATAGTGGTTGTGTATTTATTATATCACAGTACAAATAGTGAGTGTATATTTTTTATAACAGTGTAGAAATAGATTGTGTATATTTTTGATAACAGTAGAATTAGAGGGTGCATATATTTTACAACAGAGTACAAATAGAGGGTGTACATTTTTATGAAAGAGTAGAAATAGAGTGTGTGTTTATTTTATAAGAGTACATATAGAGCATGTATATTTTTACATGTTGAGGAAGTATATTTTGTAAAACAGATTACAAATAGAGGGTGCATGTTTTCTATAACAGAGTACAAACAGAGGGTATATATTTTTTATAACAGAGTAGAATTAGAGGATGTATATTTTTTATAACAGAGTAGAAATGGAACGTTTATTTTATAACAGAGTACAAATGGAGGGTGTATATTTTTATAACAGACTAGTTTGTGAGTGTGTGCATTTTAAATAACAGAGTAGAATTAAGGGGTGTATATTTTTTATAACAGTAGAAATACAGGGTGTATATATTTTATTACAGAGTACAAATTGAGTGTGTATATTTTATATAATTGAGTAAAAAAAAGGGTGTGTATTTTTTACAACAGAGTAGAAATAGAGGTTGTATAATTTTTATAATAGAGTACAATTAAAGGGTGAATATTTTTTATAACAGAGTACAATTAGAGCCTGTATACTTTTTATAACAGAGTAGAAATAGAATATAAATATATTTTTATAATAGAGTACAACTACAGGATATACATTTTTATAACAGAGTAAAGGTAGACTGTGCATATTTTCTATAACAGAGTCAAAATATTGGATGTATGTATTTTATAATGGAGTACAACTACAGGGTGTATATTTTTTATAACAGAGCAGAAGTAGAGGATGTGTATTTTTTATAATAGAGTACAACTACAGCGTGTATTTTTTTATAACAGAGTACAAATAGAGGGTGTATATTTTTTATAACAGACTATTTTGCGAGTGTGTGTATTTTGTATGATGGAGTTAAATTACAGGGTGTATATTTTTTGTAACAGAGTACAAATGGAGGGTGTATATTTTTTGTAACAGTACAACTAGAGGGTCTATATATTTTATAACAGACTAGAAATAGAGATTGTATATTTTCTATAACAGAGTAGAAAAAGAGGGTGTATGTATTTTATAACAGAGTAAAATTAGTGGGTGTATATTTTTTATATCAGTGTACAAATGGAGGGTGTATATTTTTTAAAACAGTAAAAATAGAGGGTGTATATTTTTTATAACAGAGTAAAATAAGAGGGTGTTTATTTATTATTTTTTTCAAGAGAAACTGAAAATCCAATTTATTGTATAAATATGAAGTTTCTCAATTAAATATAAATTATTTAATGCTTGCTCATTGTTTTGGAGCAAGCATTAAAGAATTCGGTCTTAGCAACTACCTCTCACATATTCTTCAGTGTACTAACCATCTTCCTTGTGGGAGAAAAGCTAATCTGCCCCTTGGTAAACATTATTGGTGAGTCTGGTGTAACACATTGTGCCTATGTGCTCAGCAGAATGTATTTTTTGCTAAAGATGTTCCTTATAATAGCTAAAGGTTCCACTAGGCATTTACTTTTTGTGTCTGGAACACTGTAGCCATTTTCAGAGGATGACTAGAGTGAAACTCCAAATCATATTGTGTGAGTAGTTAATGAATTCCGGTAGTCCTCCTAATGCAATGATGCACCTAGCATGGTGAAACCCTGTCTGTACTAAAAATACAAAAAATTAGCTGGGTGCAGTGGCAGGTGCCTGTAATCCCAGCTACTTGGGAGGCTGAGGCAGGAGAATCACTTGAACATGGAGGTGGAGGTTGCGGTGAGCTGAGACTGTGCCACTGCACTCCTGCCAGGGCAACAGAAGGAGACTCTGTCTACAAAAAAAAAAAAAAGTCGGGGAGGAGAAGCATTTAATATCTTTAGTTCTAAAATCACATGGTTTGTTGGCACAGAGGGTGTTTATTTTTTATAACAGAGTAGAAATACAGGCTATATATTTTTTATAACAGAGTAGAAATAGAGGATTTATATATTATAAAATAGAGTACAATAAAGGGTGTATAGTTTTTATAACGGACAACTTTGTGAGTGTGTATATTTTTTATAACAGAGTACTAATAGTGATTGTATATTTTTTGTAACAGAGTAGAAATAGAGGATGTATATTTTTTATAATAGAGTAAAACTACAGATTGTGTATATTTATACAAGAGTACAAATAGAGGGTGTATATTTTTTATAACAGAGTACAAATCTTGGGAGTATATATTTATAGCAGAGTACAATTAGAGGTTGCATATTTTTTATAACAGAATACAAATAGAACGTGTATATATATAATAACAGAGTAGAATTAGAGGGTGCATATTTTTTATAATGGAGTAGAAGTAGAGGATGTATATTTTTTATAATACGGTACAACTATGGGATGTATATTTTTTATAACAGAGTACAAATAGAGGGTTCATATTTTTATCACAGTCTGCAAATCGGGGGTGTATATTTTTTATAACAGGGTAGAAAAAGAGAGTGTATATTATTTATAACAGAGTAGAATTAGAGGGTGTATATATTTTATAATAGAGTCCATTAGGGAATATTTTTATAACAGACTATTTGTGAGTGTGTATACTTTTACAATAGAGTACAAATAGTGTGCATATATTTTTATAACAGAGTAGTAGATGATTCATATTTTTTATAATAGAGTACAACTACAGTGTGTATATTTTGTATAACAGAGGACAATGAAAGGGTGTATATTTTTTATAACAGAGTAAATACAGAGAGCGTATAATTTTTATTACAGAGTAAAAATAGAGGGTGTATATATTTATAACAGAGCACAAATAGAGGGTATATATTTTTTATAACAGAGTAGAAATAGTGGGTGTATATTTTCTATAACAGTGCAAATGGAGGATGTATATTATTTATGACATAGTAGAAATAGAAGGTGTATATTTTTTATTACAGAGTAGAAATAGAGGGTGTTTATTTTTTATAACAGAGTATGAATAGAAGCTGTATATTTTTATAACACAGTACATATGGAATTTTTATGTTTTTTATAACAGACAATTTTGTGAGTGTTTGATTTGTATAACAGAGTACAAACAAAGGATGCATATATTTTATAACAGAGTAGAAATATAGGGAGCATATTTTTTATAACAGAGTACAAATAGAGGGGTGTATATTGTTTGTAAGGGCGTAAAAATAATGAGTGTGTATTTATTATATCACAGTACAAATAGAGGGTGTATATTTTTTATAACAGAGTAGAAATTGAGGGGGTATATTTTCACAACAAGGTAGAAATAGAGGGTGTATATGTTTTAAAACAGAGTACAAATACAGGGTGTATATTTTGTATAACAGACAAGAAATAGAGGGTGTGTATTTTTTATAATAGAGTACAAGTACAGGGTGTATATAGTCCATACCACAGTGCGTTGCAAAAATCACCACATGAATAAAGCAATAAAATTTGATTAAAAAAAAAAAAAAACGAGCTAGTCCGAGAGGTGGCTGGGGCAGGTGGTGGTGCCGCAAAGATGATCGCCAAGCAAAAGATCCGAATGACCAACAAGAAGCACAGCAAGAACATCACCCAGCATGGCAACGTCGCCAAGACCTCGAGAAATGCCCCTGAGGAGAAGGCTTCTGTAGGACACTGGTTATTGGCTCTCTTCATTTTTGTTGTTTGTGGCTCTGCAATTTTCCAGATTATTCAAAGTATCAGGATGGGCATGTGAAGTGACTGACTTTAAGATGTTTCCATTCTCCTGAGAATTTTAACTTGAACTCATTTCTGATGTTTGATGCCCTGGTTGAAAACAATTCAGTAAAGCCTCCTGCTTCAGAATGACTATCCTATCATGCTTCATGTGTCATTCCAATGTTTCTTCATGAGTCATTCCAAGTTATAACAGCATACGAATAGAGGGTGTATATATATTTTATAACAGAGAACAAATCGAGGGAGTATATTTTTATAACAGAGTAAAAACAGACAGGGTATATTTTTTATCACAGTGTGCAAATGGACGGTTTATATTTTTTATAACAGGGTAGAAATAGAGGGTGTATATAATTTATAACAGTAGAATTAAAGGGTGCATATATCTTATAACAGAGTCCATTAGAGGGGGAGTATTTTTTATAACAGACTGTTTTGTGAGTGTGTATATCTTTTATAAAAGAGTACAAGTAGGATGTGTATATTTTTTATAACAGAGTAGAAATACAGGATTATATTTTTTATAATAGAGTTGAACTACAGGGTGTATATTTTTATAACAGTAAAAATAGAAGGTTTATATTTTTATAACTGAGTACAAATCGAAGGGGTATATTTTTTTATAACAGAGTAAAAATAGAGTGTGCATATTTTTTATAACAGAGTAAAAATAGAGGGTGTATATTTTCTATAACAGAGTGGAAATAGATTGTGTATATATTTTATAACAGAGTATAAATAGAGGGTGTATATTTTTTATAATAGTGTGAAAATAGAGGGTTTATATTTTTTATAATAGGGTAGAAATAGAGGGTGTATAGTATTTATAACAGAGTAGAATTAGAGGGTGTATATATTTTACAACATTGTCCATTAGAGTGGGAATATTACTTATAATAGTCTATTTTGTGATTGTGTATATTTTTTATAACAGAGCACAAATAGAGGGTGTTTACTTTTTATAATAGTGTACAACTACAGGGTGTGTATTTTTATAACAGAGTACAAATAGAGGGTGCACATTTTTATAACAGAGTACAAATCGAGGAAGTGTATTCTTCATAACAGAGTAGAATTAGAGGGCGTATATTTTTTTTATAACAGAGTAGAAATAGAGAGTGTATATATTTTATAACAGAGTACGTATAGAGAGTGTATATTTTTAATAACAGAGCAGAAATAGAGGGTGTATAGTTTTTATAAGCGAGTAGAAATAGAGGGTGTGTATATTTTAAAACCGAGTAGTAACTGAGGGTGTACATTTTTCATAACAGAGTAGAAATAAAGGGTGTAAAATTTTTAAAACAGAGTAGATATATAGGGAGTACATTTTTTATAACAGAGTACAAACAGAGGGTTTATGTTGTTTGTAAGAGAGTGAAAATAAAGGGTTTGTATTTATTACATCACAGTACAAATAGAGGGTGTACATTTCTTATTACTGAGTAGATAGAGGGTGTATATTTTTTGACAGGGCAGAAATTGAGGATGTATATTATTTATAACAGAGTAGAATTAAAGGGTGTATATATCTTATAACATAGTCCATTAGAAGGGGAATATATTTTATAGCAGAGTAGTTTTTGAGTGTGTTTATTTTGTATAACATTACAAGTAGAGGGTGTATAACACAGTACAAATTGAGGAAGTATATATTTTATAACGTATTACAAAAGAGATGGTATATATTATTCATAACAGAGTGCAAATAAAGGGTATATAGCTTTATAGCAGAATATATGTAGAGGGAATATTTTTTATATAACAGAGTACCAACAGACGGTGTATGCTGTTTGTAAGAGAGTAGAAATAGAGTGTTTGTATTTATTATATCACAGTATAATTAGAGGGTGTATATATTTTATAACAGAGTAGAAATAGAGGGTGTATATTTTTATAACTGTGTGAAAATAGAGGGTGTATATTTTTTTATAACAGGGTAGAAATAGAGGGTGTATAGTATTTATAACAGAGTAGAATTAGAGTGTGTACATATTTTAAAACAGAGTCCTAATCGAGGAAGTGTATTTTGTATAACAGATTACATATAGAGGGTGTATATTTTTTAAAACCGAGTACAAATAGAGGGTGTATGTTTTTTATTACAGAGTAGAAACAGAGGTTGTATATTTTCTATAACAGAGCAGAAATAGAGGGTGAATTTATTTTATAACAGAATACAAATAGAGGGTGTACATTTGTTACAACAGACTATTTTGTGAGTGTGTGTATTTTAAATAACAGAGTACAAATAGATGGTGTATATATTTTATAGCAGAGTACAAAGAAAGGGTGTATATATTTTATAACAGAGTACAAATAGAGGGTGTATGTTGTTTTTAAGAGAGTAAAAATAGAGGGTGTATATTTTTATAACACAGTAAAAATGGAGGGAGTATTTTTTTTATAACAGTGAAAATAGATGGTGTAAATGTTTTATAACAGAGTACAAATAGAGATTGTATATTTTTTATATCAGAACAGAAATTGAAGGTGTATAATTTTTATAAGAGAGTAGTAATACAGGGTGTATATATTTTATAACAGAGTACAAATATAGGGTGTATATTTATTAAAACAGATTAAAAATAGGGTGTATATTTTTTATAACAGAGTACAAATCGAGGGAGTATATTTATATAACAGAGTAAAAGTAGAGACTGTGAATTCTTTATAATAGAGTAGAAATTGAGGATGTATATTTTTAATAATAGAGTACAACTACAGGTTGTATATTTTTTTATAGCAGAATAAAAATAGAGGGTGTATATTTGTTATAACAGAGTAGAAATGGAGGGTGTATATTTTTTATAACACAGTAGAAATAGAGGTTGTATATATTTTTAACAGAGTAAAAATAGTGGGTGTAAATTTTTTATAACAGTGGACAAATAGAGGGGTGCATTTTTTTTATAAAACACTATTATGTGAGTGTGGGTATTTTAAATATCATAATACAAATAGAGGTTATATACATATTTTTTAACCAGAATACAAATAGAGGTTGTATATATTTTTTAACAGAGTATAAATTGAGGCTATATGTTTTTTATAACCTAGTACAAATTGAGGGTGTATATTTTTTATAACAGGGTAGAAATATAGAGTGTATATCATTAATGACAAAGTAAAAACAAAGGGTATATATATATTATAACAGAGTAGAAACAGAGTGTGTATATTTTTTATAACAGAGTAGAAATAGCCTGTGTATTTATTTTAAAACAGATTGCAAGTAGAGTTTGTATATTTTCTATAACAGACTGTATTGTGAGTGTGTGTATTTTGTATAACAGACTAAAAATAGAGGGTTAATATTTTTAATAACAGAGTACAAATAGAAGGTGTATATTTTTTACAACAGAGTAAAAATAGAGGGTATATATTTATTATAACAGAGTATAAGTAGAGGGTGTATATATTTAATAACAAAGTAGAAATAGAGGGTGTATTTATTTTAAAACAGTACAGGTAGAGGGTTTATATTTTTATAAAAGACTATTATGTGAGTGTGTGTATTTTGTATAACAGAATAAAAATACAGGGTGTATATTTTTCATAACAAGTAGAAATACAGGGTGTATATGTTTTATAAAAGAGTAAAAATTGAGCTTACATATTTTTTATAACAGAGTATAAATAGAGGGTGTATATTTTTTATAACTGAGTAGAAATAGAGGCTGTAATCATTTTAAAACAGAGTACAGTTAGAGGGTTTATAATTTTGTAAAACACTATTTTGTGAATGTGTGTATTTTGTATAACAGAATAAAAATACAGGGTGTACATTTTTTATAACAGGGTAGAAATACCAGGGATATATGTTTTATAACAGAGTAAAAATTGAGCTTTTATATTTTTTAAAACAGTGTATAAAAAAGAGGGTGTAGATTTTTTTATAACAGTAAAAATAGAGGGAGTATTATTTTAAAACAGAGTATCAGTAGAGGGTGTATGTTTTTTAGAACAGACTATTTGGTGAGTGTGTGCATTTTGTATAACAGAGTGAAAATTGAGGGTGTATATTTTTTATAACAGATTAAAAATAGATGGTACAGATTTTTTATATCAGAGTATAAATAGAGGATGTATATTTTTTATAAGAGAGTAAAAATAGAGATTGTATATATTTCAAAACAGAAAAAATATAGGGTGTATATTTATTATAACAGACTATTTTCTGTGTGTATGTATTTTGTATAACAGAGGAAAATAGGGGTTATATATTTTATATAACAGAGAAGAAATAGAGGTTGTATATTTTTTATAACAGAGTAGAAATAAAGGGTGTATTTATTTTAAAACAGAGTACAAGTAGAGGCTATATATTTTTTATAACAGAGTAGAAATAGAGGGTGTATTTATTTTAAAACAGAGTACAAATAAAGGGTATATGTTTTTTATAAAAGACTATTTTGTGAGTGTGTGTATTTTGCATAACAGAGGAAAAACACAGGGTGTATATTTTTTATAACAGAGTACAAACACAGGGTGCATATGTTTTATTAAAGAGGAGAAATAGAAGGGGTATATTTTTGATAATAAAGTACAAATAGAGGGTGTATATTTTTTTTAACAGTAAAAATAGAGGGTGTATATTTTTAATAACACAGTATAAGTACAGGGTGTATATTTTTTATAACACAGTAGATATAGAGGGTATATTTATTTTAAAACAGATTACAATAAGAGGGTGTATATTTTTTATAACAGCCTATTTGTGAGTGTGTGTATTTTGTATAACAGAGTAAAAATATAGGGTGTATATTTTTTATAACAGAGTACAAATACAGATTTTATATGTTTTATGATGGAGTAAAAATTGAGGGTACATATATTTTATAACAGAGTATAAATAGAGGGTGTATATTTTTTATAACAGAGTAGGAATAGAGGGGTGTATTTATTTTTTAAACAGAACAAATAAAGGTTGTATATTTTTATTAACAGACTATTTTGTGAGTGTGTGTATGTTGTACCACAGAGTAAAATTCGAGGGTGTCTATATATTATATCAGAGTAGAAATAGAGGGTGCATATTTTTTATAACAGAGTAGAAATAGACTGTATTTATTTTAAAATGGTAGAAGCAGAGGGTGTATATTTTTTATAACAGACTGTTATATGTGGGTGAGTATTTTGTATAACAGAGTAAAAATAGAGGGTGTATATTTTTTATAACAGTAAAAATAGAGGGTGCATATTTTATATAACAGAGTAAAAATAGAAGGGTATATTTTTTAAAACAGAGAACAGAGAGGGTGTATATTTTTATAACACAGTACAATTAGTTGGTGTGTATTTTTTATAACTGGGTAGAAAGAGAAGGTATATATTTTTATAACAGCATAGAAATAGAAGCTGTATATTTTTTATTACAGACTAGACATTGAGGGTGTATTTATTTTGAAAGGGAGTACAAGTAGAGGGTATATATATTTTATACAAGAAAAAAATTAGAGGGTGTATATTTTTATTACAGAGTACAAATAGAAGGTGTATATTTTTTAGTAACATAGTAAAATTAGAGTGTATGTATTTTGTATAAAATAGGAGAAATACAGGGTGTATATTTTTAAAACAGAGTACAAATAGAGGATGTATATTTTTTATTACTATGTAGAAATAGAAGGGGTATAATTTTTTAAACAGAGTACAAAGAGAGGGTATATATTTTTATAACATAGTACAAATAGAGGGTGTGTATTTTTTATTACAGAGTAGAAATAGAAGGTGTATATTTTATATAACAGAGTAAAACTATAGGGTATGTATTTGGTATAACATAGTAGAAATACTGGGTGAATATTTTTTAAAGCAGAGTACAAATAGAGTGGGTGTATTTTTTATTACGGAGTAGAAATAGAAGGGGTATATTTTTTAAAACAGAGGACAAATAGAGGGTGCATATTTTATATAACAGAGTATGAATAGAGGTTGTATATTTCTGTTACAGAGTACAAATAGAAGGTGTACATTTTCTATAACAGAGTAGAAATTGAAGCTGTATATTTTTTATTACAGACTAAAAATTCAGGGTGTATTTATTTTAAAACAGAGTACAAGATGAGGGTGTATATTTTTAATACAAGAGTAAAATAGAGGGTGTATATTTTTTCAAACAGAGAAAAATAGAGGGTATATATTTTATATAACATAGTAGAAATACAGGGTGTATTTTTTTAATTGGAGTAAAGTAGTGGGTGTATATTTTTATTACAGAGTAGAAATAGAAGGGGCATATTTTTTGAAACAGTAAAAAGAGAGAGTGTATATTTTTTACAACAGAGTACAAATAGAGGCTGTATACTTTTTATTTCAGAGTAAATATAGAAGGTGTATATTTTTATAACGTAGTAAAAATAGAGGGTATATATTTTGTACAACATAGTAGAAATACCGGCTGCATATTTTTTAAAACAGAGTACAGATGGATTGTGTAAATTATTTATAACAGAGTAGAAATAGATGGGTATATTTTTTAAAACATAGCACAAAGTGAGGGTGTATATTTTTTCTTACAAGGTACAAATAGATGGTATATATTATTTATTACAGAGCAGAAATAGAGGGGGTACATTTTTTAAAACAGAGTACAAACAGAGGCTGTATATTTTTTATTACAGGGTACAAATACATGGTGTATATTATTTATTACAGAGCAGAAATAGAGGGGTTACATTTTTTAAAACAGAGTACAAACAGAGGCTGTATATTTTTTATAAAAGAGTACAAATAGTGGGTATATATATTTTGTTACAGAGTACAAATAGAAGGTGTAAATTTTTTAAAAGAGAGTAGAAGTAGAAGCTGTATATTTTATATTACAGACTAGAAATAGAGGGGTATATTGATTTTAAAACAGAGTACAGTTAGAGTGTGTATATTTTTATACCAGAGTGAAAATAGAGGGTGTATATTTTTACTACAGAGTAGAAATAGAGAGTGTATATATTTTATAAGAGAGTAAAATTAGAGGGCATATATTTTGTATAACATAGTAGAAATTCAGGGTGTATATTTTTTAAAACAGAGTACAAAGAGAGGGTGTATATTTTTTATTACAGAGTAGAAATAGAAGGGGTATATTTTTTAAAACACAGTACAAAGAGAGGGTGTATAGTTTTTAAAATAGATTAAAAATATAGGCTGTACATATTTTGTTACAGATTAAATATAGAAGGTGTATTTTTTTTTTATAACAGAGTAGAAACTGAAGCAGTATATTTTTTATTACACACTAGAAATAGAGGGTATATTTATTTTAAAACAGAGTAAAATTTATACAAGAGTAAAATTAGTGGGTGTATATTTTTTATTACGGAGTACAAATAGAAGGTGTATATTTTTTATAACTGAGTAAAAATTGAGGGTACATATTTTGTATAACATATTAGTAATACAGGGTGTATATTTCTAAAACAGGGTAAAAATAGAGGGTGTATATATTTTATAACAGTAAAAATAGAGGGTATATATTTTAAATAACAGTAGAAATACAGGGTGTATATTATTTAAAACAGATTATAAAGAGAGGGTGTACATTTTTTATTACAGAGTATTAACAGAAGGGGTATATTTTTTAAAACAAAGCACAATGAGAGGGTGTATATATTTTATAACAGAGTAGAAATGGAAGCTGTATATTTTTTATTACAGAATAGAAATAGAAGTTGTATTTATTTTAAAACAGACTAAAAGTAGATGGTGTATATATTTTATACCAGAGTAGAAATTGAATAAGTATATTTTTTATAACAGAGTACAAAGAGAGGGTGTACATATTTTATAACAGAATACAAGTAGAGGGCGTATATTTTTTATTACAGAGTACAAATAAAAGGTGCGTATTTTAAATAACAGAGTAAAATTAAAGGGTATGTATTTTGTATAACATAGTAGAAATACAGGGTGTATATTTTTTAAAACAGAGTTCAAATAGAGGTTGTACATTTTTTATTACAGAGTAGAAGTAGTAGGGTTATATTTTTTAAAACAGAGTACAAAGAGATGGTGTACATTTTTTATAACAGAGTAAAATTAGTGGGTTTATATTTTTAAAAGAGTCCAAATAGAGTGAGTATATTTTTTATTATAGAGTACAAATAGAAGGTGTATAATTTATATAAAAGAGAAAATTAGAGGGTAAATATCTTGTACAACATAGTAGAAATACAAGGTGTATATTTTCTAAAACAGTAAGATAAAGGGTGTATATTCTGTATTACAGAGTAGAAATGGAAGTTTTATATTTTTTAAAACAGAGTACAAAGAGAGGGTGTACATTTTTTATAACAGAGTACATATAGAGGGTGTACATTTTTTATTACAGAGTAGAAATTGATGGGGTATATTTTTTAAAACAGATTACAAAGAGAGGGTGTATATTTTTATAACTGAGTACAAATAGAGGGTGTACTTTTTTTATTACAAAGTAAAAATAGAGGGTATATATTTTGTAAAACATTGTGGAAATACAGGGTGCATATATTTTAATACTGAGTACAAATAGGGAGTGTATATTTTTTATTACAGACTAGAAATAGAGGGTGTATTTATTTTAAACAGAGTAAAAGTACAGGGTGTATATATTTATACCAGAGTAGAATTAGAAGTGGTATATATTTTATAACAAAGTACAAAGAGAGGGTGTATATTTTGCATAACAGGGTAAAAATAGTGGGTTTATATATTTTATTACAGAGTACAAATAGAAGGTGTATATTTTTTATAACAGAGTAGAAATAGAAGCTGTATATTTTTTATTACAGAATAGAAATAGTTGTATTTATTTTAAAACAGAGTAAAAGTACAGGGTGTATATATTTTATACCAGAGTAGAAATAGAATGAGTATATTTTTAATAACAGAGTACAAAGAGAGGGAGTATATATTTTATAACAGAATAAAAGTAGAGGGTGTATATTTTTTATTACAGAGTACAAATAGAAGGTGTGCATTTTTAATAACAGAGTAAAATTAAAGGGTATGTATTTTGTATAACATAGTAGAAATACAGGGTGTATATTTTTAAAACAGTACAAATAGAGGGTGTATATTTTTATTACAGAGTAGAAATAGTAGGGGTATATTTTTTAAAACAGAGTACAAAGAGATGGTGTACATTTTTTATAACAGAGTAAAATTAGTGGGTTTATATTTTCATTACAGAGTACAAATAGAAGGTGTATATTTTCTATAACAGAGTAAAAATAGAGGGAAAAAGTTTTGTTTTACATAGTAGAAATACAGGGTGTATATTTTTTAAATCAGAGTACAATTACTGGGCGTACAGTTTTTATTACAGAGTAGAAATAGTAGGGGTATATTTTTTAAAACAGTGTACAAAGAGAGGGTGTATATGTTTTATATGAGAGTACATATAGAGGGTGTATATATTTTTTTATGGAGTACAAATAGATGGTGTATATTTTGTATAAGAGAGTAAAATTAGAGTGCATATATTTTGTATAACATAGTAGAAATAGAGGGTGTGTATTTTTCATAACAGAGTGCAAATAGATTTCGTATATTTTTTATTACAGAGTACAAATAGAAGGTGTATATTTTTTATAACATAGTAAATATATGGGGTATATGTTTTGTATAACATAGTAGAAATACAGGGTGTATATTTCTTAAAAGACAGTACAAATAGAGGGTGTATATTTTTTATTACAGAGTACAAATAAAAGGGGTATATATTTTAAAAGAGTACAAAGAAAAAGTGTATATTTTTTATAACAGAGTACACATAGAGCATGAATATATTTTATTACACAGTACAAACAGAAGGTTTATATTTTTTATAATAGAGTACAAATAGAATCTATACATTTTGTATAACATAGTGGAAATACAGGGTGTATGTTTTTTAAAACAGACTACAAATAGAGGGTGTATATTATTTTATTACACAGTAGAATTGGAAGGGATATATTATTTAAAACAGAGTACAAAGGGATGGGGTATATTTTTATAACAGAGTACAGAAAGAGGTTGTATACTTTTTATTACAGAGTACAAATGGAAGGTGTATATTTTTTATAACAGAGTAAAAATAAAGGGTATATATTTTGTATAACACCGTAGAAATACAGGGTGCATATTTTTTAAATCAGAGGACAAAGAGAGGGTGTATACTTTTATTACACAGTAGAAAAAGAAGGGGTGTATTTTTTAAAACAGTGTACAAAGAAGGAGTGAATATTTTTATAACAGAGTACAAATAGAGTGTGTATATTTTATTATGGAGTAAAAATTGAAGGTGTATATTATTTACACCAGAGTAAAAATAGAAGCTGTTTTTTTTATTACACAGTACAAATAGAAGGTGTATATTTCTTATAACAGAGAAAAATAGAGGGTATATACTTTGTATAACATAGTGGAAATACAGGGTGTATATTTTTAAAACAGAGTACAAATAGAGGGTGAATTATTTTTTACCGCAGTGTAGAAATAGAAGTATATTTTTTAAAACAGAGTACAAATAGAGGGTGCATATTTTTTATAACAGAGTACAAATAGAGGGAGTATATTTTTTATTATAGAGTACATATAGAAGGTGTATATTTTTATAACAGAGAAAAATACAGGGTAAATATTTTGTATAACATAGTAGAAATACAGGGTGTATATTTTTTAAAACAGTGTACACATAAAGGGTGTATATTTTTTATAACAGACTAAAATGTGAGGGTATATATTTTGCATAACATTGTAGAAATAGACTGTATATTTTTTATGATGGGACAAATAGAGGGTGTATATTTTTATAACATAGTCAAAATAGAAGGTGTATATTTTTTATAACAGACTAAAATTAGAGGGTGTATATTTTGTATAACACTGTAGAAATACAGGGAGTATATTTTTTATAACAGGGTACAAATAGAGGGTGTATATTTTTATAATATAGTCAAAATAGAAGGTGTATATTTTTTATAACAGACTAAAATTAGAGGGTATATATTTTGTATATCATTGTAGAAATACAGGGTATATATTTTTTATAATAGGGTACAAATAGTGGGTGTATATTTTTTATTACAGAGTATAAATTGAAGGTGTATATTTTTATAGCAGACTAAAAATAGAGGGTATATATTTTGTATAACATAGTGGAAATACAGGGTGTATATTTTTTTTTAAACAGAGAACAAAGAGAGGATGTATATTTTTTATAACAGAGTACAAAAAGAGGGTGTATATTTTTTATTACAGAGTACAAATAGAAGGTACATATTTGTCATAAATGAGAAAAAATAGATTGTATATATATTGTATAACATTGTAGAAATAAAGGGTTTATATATTTAAAACAGAGTAAAAATAGAGGGTGTATATTTTTTATTACAGAGTAGAAATAGAATGGGTATATTTTTTAAAACAGTACAAGAGAGTGTGTATATTTTATATAACAATAAAAATAGTGGGTGCACATTTTTTATTACAGAGTACAAATAGAAGTTGTATAATTTTTATAACAGAGTAAAAATAGTGGGTATATATTTTGTATAACATAGTAGAAATACAGGATATGTATTTTTTAAAACAGTACAAATAGAGGGTGTATATTTTTTATAATATAGTCAAAATAGAAGGTGTATATTTTTTATAACAGACTAAAATTAGAGGGTATATATTTTGTATATCATTGTAGAAATACAGGGTATATATTTTTATAATAGGGTACAAATAGTGGGTGTATATTTTTTATTACAGAGTATAAATTGAAGGTGTATATTTTTATAGCAGACTAAAAATAGAGGGTATATATTTTGTATAACATAGTGGAAATACAGGGTGTATATTTTTTTTAAACAGAGAACAAAGAGAGGATGTATATTTTTTATAACAGAGTACAAAAAGAGGGTGTATATTTTTTATTACAGAGTACAAATAGAAGGTACATATTTGTCATAAATGAGAAAAAATAGATTGTATATATATTGTATAACATTGTAGAAATAAAGGGTTTATATATTTTAAAACAGAGTAAAAATAGAGGGTGTATATTTTTTTATTACAGAGTAGAAATAGAATGGGTATATTTTTTAAAACAGTACAAGAGAGTGTGTATATTTTATATAACAATAAAAATAGTGGGTGCACATTTTTTATTACAGAGTACAAATAGAAGTTGTATAATTTTTATAACAGAGTAAAAATAGTGGGTATATATTTTGTATAACATAGTAGAAATACAGGATATGTATTTTTTAAAACAGTACAAATAGAGGGTGTATATTTTTTATTACAGAGTACTAATAGAAGGTGTATATTTTTTATAACGGTAAAAATTGTGCTTATATATTTTGTATAACGTAGAAATACAGGGTGTATTTTTCAAAACAGAGTACAAATAGAGGGTGTATATTTTTTATAACAGAGTAAAAATAGAGCGTGTATATTTTTTATTACGGAGTACAAATAGAAGGTGTATATATTTTATAACTGAGTGAAAATAGAGGGTATGTATTTTGTATAAAATAGTATAAACACAGGGTGTATATTTTTAAAACAGAGTACAAATAGAGGGTGTAAGTTTTTTATTACAGAGTAGAAATAGAAGGGTATTTTTTATTACAAGGAAGAAATAGAAGGCGTATATTTTTATAACAGAGTACAAAGAGTGGGTGTATGTTTTTTATAACAATACAAACAGAGGGTGTATATTTTTTGTTATATAGTACAAATAGAAGGTGTATATATTTTATAACTGAGTGAAAATAGAAGGTATATATTTTGTATAAAATAGTAGAAATACAGGGTGTATAGTTTTAAAAGGGAGTACAAATAGAGGTTGTGTGTTTTTTATTACAGAGTATAAATAGAAGGGGTAATTTTTATTACAAAGAAGAATTAGAAGAGGTATATTTTTTAAAACAGAGTACAAAGAGTGGAAGTATGTTTTTTATAACAGAATACAAATAGAGGGTGAATATTTTTTGTTACATAGTACAAATAGAAGTTGTATAATTTTTATAACAGTGTAGAAATACAAGCTGTATATTTTTTTATTACAGACTAGACATAGAGGTTGTATTTATTTTAAAACAGAGTAAAAGTAGAGGGTGTACATGTTTTACGACAGAGTAGAAATAAAGAGTGTATATTTTTCATAACAGCACAAAGAGAGGGTGTATATTTTTTATAACAGAGAAAAAAATAGAGGGTATGTATTTTGTATAACATAGTACAAATATGGGATGTATATATATTTTTCTCTTTTTTTTGAAAAAGAAAAGAGAAAGAAGGTAGAAAAAAAGAATAAAATAAAGAGAAAAAGAAGAAGAAGAAGAAAAAAAAGGGAGACAGACGGGAATCCTGCTCTATTGCCCAGGCTAGAATGCAGTCTACAAATGGATATTAAAAGCTCTTTTATACTAATAATTGTGTTATACAGTGGAGACAGGAAGGAGTAAGGGAGGAAAATAACAAACAAACAGCCACCCAATATTTCATTTAAACCTATGAAATGCTATGCAATTGCTGGGCAGTGATTTACTCCCAACCATGTGGTCACTTTTAGAATAAATGTGATGTGTCACTGAAAAAAAAATGTATGATTTGTGGATTTGGAGTAGAGAGTTCTGTAAATGTTTATTAAGTTTACTTGTTCAAGGTCTAAGTTCAAGTCCCAGGTATCCTTCTTAACCTTCTGTCTCATTAATCTGTCCAATATTGACAATGTAATGTTAAAGTCTCCCACTGTTACTGCATGGGAGTCCAAGTCTCTTTGTAAGTCACCAAGAAGTTGCCCTATGTATCTGGGTGCTCCTATATTGGGTGCGCATAGACTTAGGGTCATTAGCTCTTCCCGTTACATTGATCCCTCTACCATTATACAATGTCCTTCTTATCTCTTTCGGTTTCTATTACTTTAAAGTCTATTTTATCAGAGATAAGAATTGCAACTCCTGTCTTTTTTTTTTTTCTCTCCATTTTGTTGGCAAATGTTCCTCCATCCTTTTGTTTTGAGTCTCTGTATATCCTTGCATGTAAGATGGATCTGGATGCAGCTTACCGATGGGTTTTTTGAAGTAGCTGATACTGGTTGTTCCTTTCTATATATAGTGCCTCTTTCAGAAGCTCTTGTAAAGCAGGTCTGGTGGTAATGAAATCTCTGAGTACTTGCTTGTTGGTAAAAAATTTTATTTTTCCTTCACTTATGAAACTTAGTTTGGCTGGATATGAAATTCTGGGTTGAAAGTTCTTTTCTTTAAGGATGTTGAATATTGGCCCCACCCTCTTCTGGCTTGTAGGGTTTCTGCTGAGAGATCAGCTGTGAGTCTGATAGGCTTCCCCCTTGTGGGTAACCTGACCTTTCTCTCTGGCCGCCCTTAGTATTTTCTCCTTCGTTTCAACCCTGATGAATCTAATGATTATGTGCCTTGGGGTTGCTCTTTTTGGAGAATATCTTTGTGGTGTTCTCTGTATTACCTGGAGTTGGGTATTGTCTTGCCTTGCTAGGTTAGGAAAGTTTTCCTGGATAATATCCTGAAAAATATTTTCCAGCTTGGATTCATTCTCTTCGTCACATTCAGGTACACCTATCAAACGTAGATAAGGTCTTTTCACATAGTCCCATATTTCTTGGAGACTTTGTTCATTCCTTTTTACCCTTTTTTCTCTAATCTTGTCTTCTCGTTTTATTTCGTTAAGTTGGTCTTCGACCTCTGAAATCCATTCTTCTGCTTGATCAACTAGACTGTTAAAACTTGTGCATACTTCTCGAAGTTCTCATATTGTGTTTTTCAGCTCCATTAATTCACTTATATTCCTCTTTAAATTGTCCATTCTCATTAAGATTTCGTGAAACCTTTTTTCAAGGTTCTTAGTTTCCTTGCATTGGGCTAGAACATGTTCTTTTAGCTCACAGAAGTTTCTCATTATCCACCTTCTGAAGCCTGATTCTGTTGATTCCTCACATTCATTTTCTATCAGGCCTTGTTCAATTGGTGATGAGGCACTGCAATCCTCTGTAGGAGGAGAGGCATTCTGATTTTGGGTGTTTTCAGCCTTTTTGCCCTGGTTTCTTCCCATCTTTGTGGATTTATCCACCTGTCGTCTGTGTAATTGCTGACTTTCAGATTAGGTCTCTGAGTGGATGTCCAGCTTGTTGGTGATAAAGTTTTATCTATTTCTTAATTTTCCTTCGGTGGATGCCCCTCCCCCACAGAGCTGGACCTTCCCAGGTTCAGCTGTACTTGCTGTGAAACTCAATCTTCAGCAGTTCCAACTGCTGTTTTTATTTTTATTTTTTGTGGAGGGGGGTACCAGCCTTCCCCTGTGGTGACCCACTACGCCGGCTGAGACAGCAGCATTAAGATTCGTGGCGCTTTCTGCCTGGGAATCTCCCAGTCTGGTTCCCCACTTCAGTCCGCTTTTCAATCAGCTGAATGGGAGACTTTGCTTTCCTGGAGCTCCAAACGCCAAGCAAAAGGGCACTCAGTCCCATATACTCCGGACTGAGAACCGCCACGTCTGGGCGCCTGCAAAACAGCCTCGCCCTCCAAAAGGGTTGCGCTGGCGACCCATGTGGCTCCTCCGCCAAGAATCTCTTGGTCCATGGGCAATGAAAATTCGTCTGAAAATGTGGCGTCCACTCACTCTGTGCACTTTCAGTGGGAGCTACAATCCTGAGCTGCTGCTAATCGGCCATCTTGGATCTCTCTCTGGGATGTATATTTTTTAAAGCAGAGTAAAACTAGAGGGTGTATATTATTTATGACAGAGTATAAATAGAACATGTGTATTTTTTATAACAGAGTAAAATTAGAGTTTATATATTTTGTGTAACATAGTAGAAATACAGGGTGTATAATTTTTAAAGCAGAGTGCAAAGAGAGCATGTATATTTTTTGTAAGAGTGCAAATAGAAGGTGTATATTTTTTTATTACAGAGTATAAATAGAAGGTGTGTATTTTTTTTACAGAGTAGAAATAGAAGGAGTATATTTTTTAAAAATCAGTTCAAAGACAGGGTGTATATTTATTATAACAGAGTACAAAGAGAGGGTGTATTTTTTTTGTTACAGAGTACAAATAGAAGGTGTATATTTTTTATAACAGAGTAGAAATACAAGCTGTATGTTTTTTATTACAGACTAAAAATTGAGGTTGTATTTATTTTAAAACAGAGTACAAGTAGAGGGTGCATATTTTTTGTACCAGAGAAGAAATAAAAGTGTTTATTTTATATAACAGCAAAAAGACAGGGCGTATATTTTTTATAACAGAGTAAAAATAGAGGGTATATATTTTGTACAACATAGTAGAAATATAGGTTGTATATTTTTTAAATCAGAGTACAATTAAAGGGTGTATATTTTTTATTACAGAGTACAAATAGAAGCTGTATATTTTTTATAACAGGTTAAAATTAGAGGTTACATATATTGTATAACATAGTAGAAATTCAAGGTGTATATTTTTCAAAAGTGAGTACAAAGAGAGGGGTGTATATTTTTGTAACAGAGTACAAATAGAGGGTGTATATTTTTTATTACAGAGTACAAATAGAAGGTGTATATATTTTATTACAGAATAGAAATAGAAGGGTATATTTTTTAAAACAGTAAAATTAGAGGGTATACATTTTGTATATCACAGTAGAAAAACAGGGTGTATATGTTTTAAAACAGAGTACAAAGGGAGGGTGTATATTTTTTGTAACAGTACAAATAGTAGGTGTATATTTTTTATTACAGAGTACAAATAGAAGGTGTATGTATTTTATTACAGAGTAGAAATAGAAGGGGTATATTTTTTAAAAAGCATACAAAGAGAGGGTGTCTATTTTTATAACAGAGTACAGAGAGTGTATATTTTTTATTACAAAGTACAAATAGAAGGTGGATATTTTATATTACAGAGAAAAAGTAGAGGTTATATATTTTGTATAACATAGTAAAAATACAGGCTGTATATTTTTTACAACAGAGAAAAAATAGAAGGTGTATATTTTTTATTACAGAGTATAAATGAAACGTGTTAATTTTTTATCACAGAGTAAATACAGAGCGTATACATTTTGTATAAAATAGTAGAAATACAGGGTGTGTATATTTTAAAATAGAGTACAAGGAGAGGGGGTATATTATAACAGAATAGAAATATAGGGTGTATATTTTTTATTACAGAGTACACATGGAAGGTGTATATTTTGTATAACAGTAAAAATAGAGAGTATGTATTTTGTATAATAGTAGAAATACTGGGTGTATATTTCTTAAAACAGTTCTTATAGAGGGTGTATATATTTTATTACAGAGTAGAAATAGAAGGGGTACATTTTTTAAACAGGGTACAAAGTGAGGATGTATATTTTTTATAACAGAGTACAAATAGAGGGAGTATATTTTTTATTACAGTATACATATAGAAGGTTAATATTTTTATATGACACTAAAAATTGAGGGTGTATATTTTTTATTACACAGTACAAATTGAAGTTGTATATTTTTTATAACAGAGTAATAATAGAGGGTATATATATTCTATAACATAGTAGAAATTCATGGTGTACATTTCTTAAAACAGTACAAATAAAGGGTGTATACTTTTTACTACAGGGTAGAAATAGAAGGGGTATATTTTTTAAAACAGTACAAAAAGAAGGTGTATGTTTTTTATGACAGAGTACAAATAAAAAGTGTTTATTTTTTATTACAGAGTACAAATACAAGGTGTATGTTTTTTATACCAGAGTAAAAATAGAGGGTATATATTTTGTATAGCATAGTAGAAATACAGGGTGTGTATTTCTTAAAACAGAGTACAAATTGAGGGTGTTTATTTTTTATTACAGAGTAGAAATAGAAAAGTTATATATTTTAAAACAGTACAAAGAGAGAGTGTATTTTTTTATAACGTAGTACAAACAGAGTGTATATTTTTGATTACAGAGTACAAATAGAAGGTGTATATTTTTTATAACAGAGTAGAAATAGAAGCTGTATATTTTTTATCACAGACGAGAAATGGAAGGTGTATTTATGTTAAAACAGAGTACATTTAGAGGGTGTATATTTTTTATAACAGAGAACAAATAGAGTGTGTATATCTTTTATTACACAGTACAAATAAAAGGTGTATGTTTTTTATAACTGAGTAAAAATACAGGGTATATATTTTGTATATCATAGTAGAAATACAGGGAGTATATTTATTAAAACAGTACAAATAGAGCGTGTATATATTACAGAGTAAAAATAGAAACTGTATTTTTTATAACAGTGTAAAAATAGCAAGTGAATATTTTATATAATGTAGTAGAAATATATGGAGTATATTTTTTAAAGAGAGTACAAATAGAGGGTGTATATTTTTTATTACAGAGTAAAAATAGAAAGGGTATAATTTTTCAACACAGTACAAAGAGAGAGTGTATATATTTTATAACAGTAAAAATAGAGGGTATATAATTTTTATTACAGAGCAGAAATAGAAGGTGTATATTTTTTATAACAGAGTAAAAATTGAGGGTACATGTTTTGTATAACATAGTTGAAACACAGGGTGTATACTTTTTAAAACAGAGTACAAATAAAGGGCATATATTTTTTATTACAGAGTAGAAATAGAAGGGGTATATTTTTTAAAACAGGGTACAAAGAGAGGGTGTATATTTTTCACAACAGAGAAAATTAGAGGGTATACATTTTGTATAACATAGCAGAAATACAGGGTGTATATTTTTTAAAACAGAGTACAAACAGAGGTTGTATAATTTTTATTACAGTGTAGGAATAGAAGGTGCATATATTGTAAAACAGAGTACAAAGTGAGGGTATACATTTTTATTACAGAGTACAAATAGAGGATGTATATTTTTTATAACAGTAAAAATAGAATGTGTATATTTTTTATAACAGTAAAAATAGAGGGTATATACATTGTATAACATAGGACAATTACAGGGTGAGTATATTTTAAAACAGAGTACAAATAGAGGATGTGTATTTTTTATTACAAAGAAGAAATAGATGGGATATATTTTTAAAAACACAGTATAAATAGATGGTGTATTTTTTTATAATAGAGTAAAAAGAGTGGGTGTATATTTTTTAGTACAGATTACAAATTGAGGGTGTATATTTTTATTACAGAGTACAAATAGGTGGTGTATATTTTCTATAACAGTACAAATAGAAGGTGTATAGTCTTTATTACAGAGTACAAATAGAAGGAGTTTATTTTTTATAACAGAGTAAAAATTGAGGGTGTATATGTTTTATTACAGAGTACAAATATAAGGTGTATTTTTTTATAGCAGATTAAAATTACAGGGTATATATTTTGTATATCGTAGTAGAAATACAGAGTGTATATTTTTTAAAACAAAGTACAAATACAGGGTGTATATTTTTTATTATACAGTACAAATATAAGGTGTATATTTTTTATAACAGATTAGAATTACAGGGTATATATTTTGTATATCGTAGTAGAATTACAGGGTGCATATTTTTTAAACAGAGTAAAAATAGGGGGTGTATATTTTCTATTACAGAGTACAAATAGGTGTGTATATTTTTTATAACAATAAAAATTGTGGGTATATATTTTGTATAACATTGTAGAAATACAGGGTGTATATTTTTTAAAACTAGGTACAAATACAGGGAGTATAATTTTTCTTTCAGAGTAGAAATAGAAGGGGTATATTATTTAAAACAGAGTACAAAAAGAGGGTGTATATTATTTTTAACAGAGTACAAATATAGGATGTATATTTTTTATTACACAGAACAAGTAGTAGGTGTATATTTCTTATAACTGAGTAAAAATAAGGGGTATATATTTTGTATACCATACTAGAAATACAGAGTGTATATTTTTTAAAACAGAGTACAAATAGAGGGTGTATATTTTTATAACAGTGTACAAATAGAGGGGGGTATATTTTTCATTACAGAAAATAGAGGGTGTATATTTTTTATTACAGAGTAAAAATAGAAGGTGTATACATTTTATAACAGAGTAGGAACAGAGGGTGTATTTATTTTAAAACACACTACAAATAGAGGGTGAATACTCTTCATACCAGAGTGGAAATAGAAGCGGTATATTTTTTATAACAGAGTACAAAGAGAGGGTGTATATTTTTTATAACAGAGTAAAATTAGTAGGTGTATATTTTTTATTACACAGTACAAATGGAGGATGTATATTTTTTATAACAGATTAAAAACAGAGTTTATATATTTGGTAAAACATAGTAGAAATACGGGGTGTATATTTTTTAAAACAGAGTACAAAGAGGGTGTATATTTATTATAACAGAAAAAATATAGGGTGTATATTTTTTATTACAGAGTAAAAATAGAAGGTGTATATTTATATTTCTGATTAGAAATAGAAGGGGGTATATTTTTAAAAAGAGAGTACATATAGAGGATGTATATATTTTTACAGAATACAAACACATGGTGTATATTTTTTATAACAGAGTAAAAATAGATGGTGTATATTTTGTATAACATAGTAGAAATACAGGGTGTATATTTTTAAAAGAATACAAATATGGGGTGTATATTTTTTATTACAGAGTACAAATAGAAAGTGCATATTTTTATAACAGAATAAAAGTTGATTGCATATATTTTGTATAACATAGTAGAAATTCAGGGTGTATATTTTTTAAAACAGAGTACAAATCGAGGTCGTATATTTTTTATGACAGAGTAGAAACAGAAGGGTTATATGTTTTAAAACAGTACAAAGAGAAGGTGTGTATATTTTATAACAGAGTACAAACAGAGGGTGTATATTTTTTATTACAGAATACAAATAGAAGTTGTATATTTTTAATTACAGAGTGGAGATGGAAGCGGTATGTTTTTCCAAACAGAGTACAAATAGAGGATGTATATTTTTAATACAGAGTACAAATACAAGGTGTATATATTTTATAACAGACTAAAAATTGAGGGTATATATTTTGTATAACATAGTAGAAATACAGGGTGTATATTTTTTAAAACAGAGTACAAATCGATTGTGTATATTTTTTATTACACAGTACAACTAGAAGTTGTATATTTTTTATAATAGAGTAAAAATAGACTGTATATATTTTGTAAAACATAGTAGAAATACAGGGTGTATATTTTTTAAAACTGAATACAAATAAAAGGTGTATATTTTTTTATTACAGAGTAGAAATAGAAGGTTTATATTTATTAAAACAGTGTACAAAGAGAGGCTGTATATTTTTTATAACAGAATACAAATACAGGGTGTATATTTTTTATTAAAGAGTACAAATAGAAGATGTATATTTTTTATAACAGGGTAAAAATAAAGGTATATATTTTGTATTAAATAGTAGAAAAACAGTGTGCCTATTTTTTTTTTAACAGAGTACAAAGAGAGGGTATATATTTTTTATTATAGAGTAGAAATAGAAAAGGTATATTTTTTATTAAAGACTAGAAATTGAATGTGTATTTATTATAAAGCAGAGTAAAAGTAGAGGGTGTGTATTTTTTATACCAGAGTAGAAATATACGGGGTATATTTTTTATAAGACAGCACAAAGAGAGGGTATATGTTTTTTATTACAGAGTACAAATAGAAGGCGTATATTTTTCAAAACAGAGTAGAAATAGAAGCGGTATATATATTATTACAGACTAGATATAGAGGGCCTATTTATTTTAAAACAGAGTACAAGTAGAGGGTGGTGTATATTTTTATAAAAGAGTAGAAATAGAATGGGAATATATTTTATAAAAGCACAAATAGAGGGTGTATATTTTTATAACAGTAAATATAGTGGGTGTGTATATTTTATTACAGAGTACAAATAGAAGATGTATATGTTTTATAACAGAGTAAAAACAGAGGGTATGTATTTTGTATAACAATGTAGATATAAGGGGTGTATATTTTTTAAAACTGAGTACAAATAGTGGGTGTATGTTTTTTATTACAGAGTAGAAAGATAAGGGTTATTTTTTTAAAACAGAGTACAAAAAGAGGGTGTATATTTTTTATAAACTAGTAGAAATAGAGGGTGTATATTTTTTATTACAAAGTACATGTAGAAGTTGTATATTTTTTATAAAAGAGTAAAAATAAAGGGTATATATTTTGTTTAACATAGTAAAAATACATGGTGTATAGTTTTTAAAACAGTACAAATAAAGGGTGTATATTTTTTATACAAGAGTAGAAATAGAAGGCGTTTATTTCTCATAACAGAGCACAAAGAGAGGGTGTATATTTTTTATTACAGAGTACAAATAGAAGGTGCATATTTTTATAACAGTAGAAATAGAAGCGGTACGTTTTTTATTACAGACTAGAAATAGAGAGTGTATTTATTTTAAAACATAGTACAAGTAGAGGGTGTATATTTTTTATACCAGAGTAGAAATACAAGGGGTATATTTTTATAACAGAGCACAAATTGAGGGTGTATAATTTTTATAACAGAGCACAAATGCTGGGTGTATATTTTTTATTACAAAGTACAAATAGAATATATATATTTTTACAACAGAGTAAAAACAGAGGGTATATATTTTGTGTAACGTAGTAGAAATACGGGGTGTATAATTTTTAAAACAGAGAACAAACAGTGTGTGTGTATTTTTTATTACAGAGTAGAAATAGAAGGGGTATATTTTTTATACCAGAGTACAAAAGGAGTGTGTATATTTTTATAACAGAATAAGAGGGTGTATATTTTTTATTACACAGTACAAATAGGAGGTTTGTATTTTTTATATCAGAGTAAAATCGGAGGGTATATATTTTGTATAACAGAGTAGAAATACAGGGTGTATATTTTTTAAAACAGAGTACAAAGATAGGGTGTATATTTTTATAACAGAGTAAAAATAGTGGGTGTATATATTTTATTGCAGAGTACAAATAGAAGGTGTATATATTTATTTCAGAGTACAATAGATTGTATATGTTTTATATAACATAGCAGAAATACAGGGTGTATATTTTTAAAAAGAGAGTAAAAATAGTGAGTGTATATTTTTTATTACACAGCAGAAATAGCAGGGGTATATTTTTTAAAACAGAGTACAAAGAGAAGGTGTATATTTTTTATAACAGAGTACAAACAGAAGGTGTATATTTTTATTAAAGAGTACAAACAGAAGGTGTTTATTTTTTATTACAAAGTGGAGATAGAAGTGGCATATTATTTAAAACAGAGTACAAAGAGAGAGTTTATATTTTTTATTACAGAGTACAAATAGAAGGTTTTTAGTTTTTATAACAGGGTAAAAATAGAGTTGATATATTTTGTATAATATAGTAGAAAAACAGGGTGTATATATTTTAAAACAGAGTACAAAGAGAGGGTGTATATTTTTATTACAGAGTACAAATAAAATGTGCATTTTTTTTAACAGAGTAAAAATACAGGGTATATATTTTGTATAACACAGTAGAATTACAGGGTGTATATGTTTTAAAACAGAGTACAAATAGAAGGTGTATATATTTTTTAGAGTGTACAAAGAAATCGTGTATATTTTTTATAACAGAGTATAAATAGAGGGTATACATTTTGTATAACATAGTAGAAATACAGGGAGTATATTTTTTATAACAGAGTAAAAATAGAGGGTGTATATTTTTTATTACACAGCATAAATGAAAAGTGTAGATTGTTTATAACAGAGTATATACAGAGAGTATATATTTTGTAAAACATACTAGAAATACAGGGTGTATATTTTTATAACAGTAAAAATAGAGATTGTATATTATTTATTGCAGAAAAGAAATAGAAGGGGTATATTTTTTAAAACAGAGTACAAAGAGAGGGTGTATATTTTGTATAACAGAGTACAAATAGAGGTTGTATATTTTCTATTACAGAGTACAAATAGAAGGTGTATATTTTTTATATCAAAGTAAAAATGGAAGGTATATATTTTGTATAAAATAGTGGAAATACAGGGTGTATATTTTTTAAAACAGAGTACAAATAGTGGCTGTGTATTTTCTAATAAAGAGTAGAAATAGAAGGGGTACATATTTTTGAAAAGAGTACATAGAGAGGGTGTATATTATTTATAACAGAGTAACAATAGAGGGTGTAAATATTTTATTAGAGATTACAAATAGAACGTGAATATTTTTATAACAGAGTAAAAACATAGGGTTTATAATTTGTATAACACTGTAGAAATAGAGGGTGTATTTATTTTAAAACAGAGTACAAGTAGAGGGTTTATATTTTCCATAAACATCTATTTTGTTAGTGTATGTATTTTGTATAACAGAGTAAAATTTTAGGGTGTATATTTTTTATAACAGAGTAGAAATTGAGGGTGTGTTTTTTTATAACAGAGTAGAATTAGAGGGTGTATTTATTTTAAAACAGAGTAGAATTAGTGTTTGTGTATTTTTTATAGCAGACAATTTTTGAGTGTGTGTATTTTTTATAACATAGTTAAAATAGAGGGTGTATATTTTTTATAACATAGTTAAAATAGAGGGTGTATATTTTTCATAACAGAGTACAAACAGAGGGTGTATATTTTTTACTACAGAGTACAAATAGAAGGTGTATATTTTTTATTACAGTGTGGAGACAGAAGCGGTATATTTTTTAAAACAGAGTAAAAAGAGAGGTTTAATATTTTTTAATACAGAGTACAAATAGAAGGTGTATATTTTTTATAAGAGGGTAAAAATAGAGGGTACGTATTTAGTATAACATAATAGAAATACAGGGGTGTACATTTATTAAATCAGAGTACCAATAATGGGTGTATATTTTTTATAACAGAGTACAAATAGAGGGTGTATATTTTGTATAACTTAGTAGAAATACAGGGTGTATATTTTTTAAAACAGTACCAATAAAGGGTGTATATTTTTATAACAGAGTACAAATAGAGGGTGTATATTTCTTATTGCACAGCACAAATAGATGGTGTATATTTTTCATAACTCGGTAAAAATAAAGGGTACATATTTTGTATAACATAGTAGAAATACGGGGTGTATATTTTTTAAAAGAGGGTACAAATAGAGGGTGCATATATTTTATTACAGAGAAGAAATAGAAGGGTTATATTTTTAAAACAGAGTACAGAGAGATGGTGTATATTTTTTATAACAAAGTACAAATAGAGGGTGTATATTTTGTATAGCATAGTAGAAATACAGGGTGTATATTTTTTAAAACAGAGTACAAATAGAGGGTGTATATTATTTATTACAGAGTAAAAAAGAAGGTGTATATTGCTTATCACAGATTAGAAATAGAAGGGTATATTTTTAAAACAGAGTACAAAGAGAGGGTGTATATATATTATAACAAAAATAGAGGGTGTATTTTTTTATTACAGAGTACAAATAGAAGGTGTATAGTTTTTATAACAGAGTAGAAATTCAATCTATATATTTTTTATAAGAGACTAGAAATAGAAGGTGTATTTACTTTAAAACAGAGTCCAAGTAGAGGGTGTATATTTTTCATGACGGAGTACAAATAGAAGGGGTATAATTTTTATAACAGAGTAAAAACAGAGGGTATAAATTTTGTATAACATAGTAGAAATACAGGGTGTATATTTTTATAACAGAGTACAAATTGAGTGTTTATATATTTTATTACAGAGTAGAAATAGAAGGTGTATATTTTTTAAAACAGAGTGCAAAGAGAGGGTTCATATATTTTATAAAAGAGTACAAATAGAGGGTGTATATTTTCTATTACAGAGTAAAAATAGAAGGTGTATATTTTTTTGTAACAGTAAAAATAGAGGGTATATATTTTGTATAGCATAGTAGAAATACAGGGTGTATATTTTTTAAAAGAGAGTACAAATAGGTGGTGTATATTTCTTATTACAGAGTAGAAATAGAAGGGGTATATTTTTTAAAACAGAGCACAAAGAGAGGTTGTATATTTTTCATAACAGAGTACAAATAGAGGGTGTATATTTTTATAACAGTACAAACAGAGGGTGTATTTTTTTTTTTTTTGAGACAGAGTCTCACTCAGTCACCAGGCGCCAGGCTGGAGTGCAGTGGCACGACCTTGGCTCACTGCAACCTCCGCTGCCCGGGTTCAAGCATTCTCCTGCCTCAGCCTCCCGAGTAGCTGGGACTACAGCCACCACGCCCAGCTAATTTTTTTTTGTATTTTTAGTAGAGACGGGGGTTTCACCATGTTGACCAGGACGGTCTCAATCTCTTGACCTCGTGATCCGCCCGCCTCGGCCTCCCAAAGTGCTGGGATTACAGGCGTGAGCCACCGCGCCCGGCCAGAGGGTGTATTTTTTTATTACAGAGTAAAAAAGAACGAGTATATATTTTATTACAGATTAGAAATAGAAGGTTTTTTTTTTTAAAACAGAGTACAAACAGAGGGTGTATATTTCTTATTGCAGAGTACAAATAGAAGGTGTACATTTTTTGTAACACAGTAAAAATAGAGGGTATATGTTTTGAATAACATAGTGTAAATACATTGTGTATATTTTATAAAACAGAGTACAAATGAGGGTGTACAATTTTTATTACAGAGTATGAATAGAAGGTGTATATATTTTATAACAGCAAAAATAGAGGGTATATATATTGTATAACATAGTAGAAATACAGCGTGTATATTTTTAAAAGCAAAGTAATAATAGAGGGTATATTTTTTTATTACAGAGTATAAATGAAAGGTGTAAATTTTTTATAGCAGAGTATATACACGGCGTACATAGTTTGTAAAACGTAGTAGAAATACAGTGTGTATATTATTTAAAACAGAGTACAAATCGAGGTTGTATATTTTTTATTACAGAGTAGAATAAGAAAGGATACATTTTTTAAAAGACAGTAAAAAAGAGTGGGTGTATATATTTTACAACAGAGTACAAATAGAGGGTGTATATTTTTTATTACAGAGTAGAAACAGAAGGGGTATATTTTTCAAAACTGTTTACAAAGTGAGGGTGTATATTTTTCTAACAGAGTAGAAATAGACGGTGTATATTTTATATTGAAGAGTACAAAATGGAAGGTGAATATTTTTATAACAGAGTAAAAATATAGGGTATATATTTTGTATAATATAGTAGAAATATAGTGTGTACATTTTTTAAAACAGAGTAAAAATAGAGGGTGTATATTTTTTATAACAGAGTACAACTAGAATGTGTATATTTTTTATTACAGGGTACAAATAGAAGGTGTTTATTTTTTATAACACAGTAGAAATAGAAGCTGTATATTTTTTATTGCACACTAGAAATAGAGGGTGTATTTATTTTAAAACATAGTACAAGCAGAGTTTGTATATATTTTATACCAGAGTAATGATAGAGGGTGAATAATTTTTACAACAGAGTAAAATATAGGGTATATATTTTGTATATTTTTGAAATACCGTGTGTATATTTTTATAACAGAGTACAAACAGAGGATGTATGTTTTTTAATACAGAGTAGAAATTGCAGGGCTATATTTTTATAACAGAGTACAAAGAGGGTATATATTTTTTATAACAGAGTACAGTTAGAGGGTGTAAATTTTTTATTACAGAGTTGAGATAGAGGGTTTATAGTTTTTATAACAGAATAGAAATAGAAGGTATATGTTTTTTATTACAGACTAGAAGTAGAGGGTGTATTTATTTTAAAGCAGAGTAAAAGTAGACGGTGTACATTTTTTATAGCAGAGTAGAATTAGAAGGGGTTTATTTTGTATAACAGAGTACAAATATTGGGTGTATATTTTTTATACAGAGTAAAAATAGAAGTTTTATATTATTTATTACAGAGTAGAAATTAAAGGGTAATATATTTTAAGTCAGATTACAAAGAGAGGGTATATGTTTTTATAATAGAGTGCAAATAGAGATTGTATATTTTTTATTACAGAGTACAAATAGAAGGTGTACAGTTTTTATAACAGTAAAAACGCAGGATATATATTTTGTATATCATAGTAGAAATATAGGGTGTATATTTTTTAAAACAGTACAAATAGAGGGTGTATATTTTTTACTACTGAGTATAAATAGAAGGTGTATATTTTTTATAACAGAATAAAAATATAGGGTATATATTTTGTATAAAATAGTAGAAATATAGGGTGTATATTTTTTAAAACAGAGTAAAAATAGAGGTTGTATATTTTTTATAATAGAGTAGAAATAGAAGTGTTATATCTTTTTAAACAGAGTACGAAGAGATGGTGTATATTTTTTATAACAGAGTGAAAATTGAGGGTGTATATATTTTATAACAGGGTACAAATAGAAGGTGTATATTTTTTAAGCAGAGGAAAATAAGATTGTATACATTTTGTATAACATAGTAGAAATACAGGGGTGTATATTTTTTAAAACAGAGTACAAATAGGGGGTGTATATTTTTTATTACACAGTTGAACTAGAAGGGGTATATTTCTAGAGCACAAATAAAGGGTGTATATTTTTAATAACAGAGTACAACTAGAATGTGTATATTTTTTATTAGGGTACAAATAGAAGGTGTATATTTTTTAAAACACAGAAGAAATAGAAGCTGTATATTTTTTATTACAGACTAGAAATAGATGGTGTATTTATTTTAAAACAGAATACAAGTAGAGGTTGTATATATTTTATACCAGAGTAAAATGAGAGGGTGAATGTTTTTTATACCAGAGTAAAAATATAGGGTATATATTTTGTATAATATAGTAGAAATATAGGGTGTATATTTTTTAAAACAGAGTACAAATAGAGGGTGTATATTCTTATTATAGAGTAGAAATAGAGGTATATATTTTTTAAAAAAGTACGAAGAGAGGATGTATATTTTTTATAACAGTGTACAAATAGAGGGTGTATATTTTTTATTACAGAGTAAAAATAGAGGGTATATTTGGTATAATATAGTAGAAAAACATGGTGTACATTTTCTAAAACTCAGTAGATTTGAAGCGTGAATATTTTTCACTACAGAGTAGAAATAGTAGGAATATATTTTTTAAAAGATAGTACAAAAAGAAGGTGTATATATTTTATAACAGTAAAAATAGAGGGGGTAAATTTTTTAATACAGAGTACAAATTGAAGGTGCATATTTTTCACAACAGAGAAAAATAGAGGGTATATATTTTCTATAACATGGCAGAAATATGGGGTGTATATTTTTTAAAACAGAGAACAAATAGAAGGTGTATATTTTTTATTACAGAGTAGAAATAGAAGGTGTATATTTTTTAAAACAGAGTACAAAGTGAGCGTGTATATTTTTTATTACAGAGTACAAATAGAAGGTGTGTATTTTTTATAACAGAGTAAAAATAGAGTATATATATTTTGTATAACACAGCAGAAATACATGGTGTATACTTTTTAAAACAGAGTACAATTAGAGGGTGTATATTTTTTATTACAGAGTAGAATTAGAAGGTGTATCTTTTTTTAAACAGAGTAAAAAGAGAGTTTATATATTTTTAATAACAGAGTACAAATAGTGGGTGTATATATTTTATTACAGAGTAGAAATAGATGGTGTATATTTTTATACCAGAGGAGAAATAGAAGTTGTATATTTTTTATTACAGACTAGAAATGGAGGGGGTATTTATTTTAAAACAGAGTACAAGCAGAGGGGTGTATATTTTTATACCAGAGAAAAATAGAAGGTGTATATTTTTTATACAAGAGTTAAAATAGAGAGAATATGTTTTGTATAATAGAGTAGAAATACAGGATGTATATTTTTTAAAACAGAGCAAAAATAGGGGGTATAAATTTTTTATAACAGTAGAAATTCAAGAGGTATATTTTTTGTAACAAAGAAGAAATAGAAGCTGTATATTTTTCATTACACACTAGAAATAGAGGGTGTATTTATTTTAAAACAGAGTACAAATAGAGGGTGTATATTTTTTACACCACAATAGAAATGAAAGGTGTATATTTTTTATAAAAGAGTAAAAATAGAGGGTATATATTTTGTATAACATAGTAGAAATACATTGTGTATGTTTTTCAAAACAGAGTAAAACTAGTGGGTGTATATTTTTTATAAATTGTGTATTTTTCATTACAGGGTACAAATAGAAGGTGTATCTTTTTTATAACAGAGTAAAAAAAGAGGGTATATATTGTGTATAACATAGTAGAAATACAGGGTGTATATTTTTTAAAACAGAGTACAATACAGGGTGTATATTTTTTATTACAGAGTAGAAATAGAAGGGGTATATTTTTTAAACAGTACAAATAGAGGTTGTATATTTTTTTATAACAGAGTACAAATAGAGGCTGTATATATTTTATTACACAGTACAAATAGAAGGTGTATATTTCTTATAACAGAGTACATATAAAAGGTGTATATTTTTTATAAGAGAGTAAAAATTAGGGGTATATATTTGGTATAATATACTAGAATACAGAGTATATATTTTTTAAACCAGAGTACAAAGAGAGGGTGTACATTTTTCATAACATAGTACAAATAGAGGGTGTCTATTTTTTATTACAGAGTAAAAATAGAAGGTATATATATTTTAATAATAAAAATAGATGGTGTATATATTGCATAACATAGTAGAAATTCAGTGTGTATATTTTTTAAAACAGGGTACACATAGAGGGAGTATATTTTTTAATACAGAGAAGAAATAGAAGTGGTATGTTTTATAAAACAGAGTAAAAAGAGGGGGTGTATATTTTTATAACAAAGTAAAAATAGAGGTTGTATATTTTTTATTAAAGACTACAAATCGGAGGTGTATTTTTTTATAACAGTGTAAAAATAGAGGGTATATATTTTGTATAACATGGTAGAAATACAGGGTGCATATTTTTTAAAACAGTAAAAATAGAGGGTGTACTTTTTTTATAACAGAGTAGAAATATTAGGCTTGTATTTTTCAAAACAGTGTACAGACAGAGTGTGTATATTTTTTATAACAGAGAACAAATAGAGGGTGTATATATTTTTATTACACAGTACAAATAAAAGGTGTATTTTTTTTTAACTGAGTAAAAATACAGGGTATATATTTTGTATATCATGGTAGAATTACAGGGTGTATATTTTTAAAAACAGAGTAAAAATAGAGGGTGAATATTTTTTATTACAGAGTACACATAGAAGTTGTATTTTATTTATAACAGAGTAACTATAGAGGGTATATATTTTGTTTAACATAGTAGAAATAAAGGGTGTATATTTTTAAAACACAGTACAAATAGAGGGTGTATATTTCTTATTACAGAGTAGAAATAGAAGGGGTATATTTTTTAAAACAGAGTACAAAGAAAAGGTGTATATTTTCTGTAGCAGAGAGCAAATTGAGGGTGTATATTTTTTATTACAGAGTACTAATTTAAGGTGTATATTTTTTATAACAGAGTAAAATTTGAGGGCATATATTTTGTATAATGTAGTAGAAATACAGGTTGGAAGATTTTTTAAAACAGAGTACAAATACAGGGTGTATATTTTTTATAACTGTACAAATAGAGGGTGTATAATATTTATTACAGTAAATAGAGGGTGTATATTTTTTATTACAGAGTAAAAATAGAAGGTGTATGTTTTCTTACAGAATAAAAATAGAGGGTATATACATTGTATAACAAAGTAGAAATATAGGGTGTATATATTTTAAAACAGTACAAATAAAGGGTGTATACTTTTTACTACAGAGTAGAAATAGAAGGGGAATATTTTTTAAGACCGAGAACAAAGAGAGGGTGTATATTTTTTATAACAGAGTACAAATGATGGGTGTATATTTTTTATAAGAGAGTACAAATAGAAAGTGTATATATTTTATAACAGTAAAATTAGAGGGTATATATTTTGCTTATCATCGTAGAAATACAGGGTGTATATTTTTCAAAACAGAGTACAAGTAGGGTTTGTGCATTTTTATTACTGAGTAGAAATAGAAGCGGTATATTTTTTATAACAGAACAAAGAGAGGGTGTATATTTTTATTACAGAGTACAAATAGAATGTGTATATTTTTTATAATAGAGTAAAAGTAGATTGTATATATTTTGTATAACATAGTGGAAATACAGGTTGTATATTTTTTAAAATGGAGTGGAAATAAAGGGTGTGTATTTTTTATTACAGAGTAGAATTTGAAGGGGTATACTTTTTAAAACAGTGTACAAAGGGAGGGTGCATATTTTTTAAAAAGAGAGTACAAATAGAGGTTGTATATCTTTTTTAACAGAGTACAAATAGAAGGTGTATATTTTTTATAACAGAGTACAAATAGAGGGTGTATATTTTGTATGACATAGTAGAAAAATAGGGTGTATATTTTTTATAACAGAGTACAAATAGAGGGTGTATATATTTTATTACAGAACACAACTAGAAGGTGTATATTTTTATAACAGAGTAAAATTAGGGGGTATGTATTTTCTATAACAGTAGAAATACAGGGTGTATTTTTTAAAACAATACAATTAGGGGGTGTATATTTTTTATTAAAGAGTAGAGATAGAAGGGGTATATTTTTCAAAACAGTACAGATAGAGGGTGTATAATTTTTATAACAGAGTAGAAATAGAAGCGGTATATATTTTATTACAGACTAGAAATAGAGGGAGTATTTATTTTAAAACTGAGTACAAGTAGAGGGTGTATGTTTTTTATACCAGAGGACAAATAGAAGGGGAATATTTTTTATAACAGAGCACAAAGAGAGGGTGTATATTTTTTATAACAGAGTACAAATGGTGTATATTTTTATTTGACAGTAAAAATAGAAGATGTATATTTTTTAAAACAGGGAAAAAACAGAGAGTATATATTTTGTATAACATAGTAGAAATACGGGGTGTAAATTTTCAAAAACAGAGTAAAAATAATGGGATTTTTATTACAGAGTAGAAATAGAAGAGGTATATTTTTTAAAACAGAGTAAAAATAAAGAATGTTTGTTTTTTATAACAGAGTACAAATAGAGGTTGAATATTTTTTATTACAGAGTAGGAATAGAAGAGGTACATTTTTTAAAACAGAGTAAAAATAGAGAGTGTATGTTTTTTATAACAGTACAAATAGAGGTTGTATATTTTTTATAACAGAGTAAAAATAGAGGGTATATATTTTGTGTAACATAATAGAAATACAGTGTGTTTATTTTTTAAAACAGAGTACAAATACATTGTGTATATTTTTCATACAACAGTAGAAATAGAAGGGGTATATTCCTTAGAGCACTAACAGACGGTGTGTATTTTTTATTATAGAGTACAAATACAAGGTGTATATTTTGTATAACAGAGTAGAAATAGAAGGGGTATATTTTTTATAACAGAGCACAAAGAGAGGGTGTATACTTTTATAACAGAGTACAAATAGTGGCTGTACATTTTTTATTACGGAGCACAAATAGAAGGGGTATATTTCTTATAACAGAGAAAATATAGTGGGTATATATTTTGTATAATGTAGAAATACTGGGGTGTATAGTTTTTAAAACAGAGTACAAATAGTGGGTGTGTATATTTTATTACACAGTAGAAATAGAAGGGGTGTATATTTTAAAACAGAGTACACAGAAAGATTTCATATTTTTTCTCACAGAGCACAAATAGAGGGTGTATGTTTTTATTAGACAGTACAAATAGAAGGTGCATATTTTTATAACAGTAAAAATTGAGGTTATATATTTTGTATAGCATAGTAGAAATACAGGGTGTATATTTTTAAAACAGAGTACAAATAGAGGGTGTATATTTTTGTTACAGAGTACAAATGGAAGGTGCATATTTTTTTAACAGAGTAAAAATAGAGGGTATATATTTTGTATAACATAGTAGAAATACAGGGTGTATATATTTTTAAAAGAGAGTACAAAAAGTAGGTTTATATTTTTCACCAGAGTAGAAATAGAAGGGGTATATTTTTATAACAGAGCACAAAGAGAGGGTGTATATTTTTTATTACAGAGTACAAATATAAGGTGTATATTTTTTATAACACAGCAGAAATAGAAGCTGTATATTTTTTATAACAGACTAGAAACAGAGGGTGTATTTATTTTAAAACATAGTACAGGTAGAGATTGTATATTTTTCAAACCATGGTAAAATTAGTGTGTGTACATTTTTTATAACAGAGTAAATATTGAGTTTATATATTTTGTATAACATAGTAGAAATACAGGGTGTATATTTTTTAAAACAGAGTAAAAATAGAGGGTGTATTTTTTTTTTAAAGAGTGGAAATAGAAGAGGTATATTTTTTAAAACAGAGTACAAAAACAAGGTGTATATTTTTTATAACAGAGTACAAATAGAGGGGGTCTGTATTTTATTACAGAGTACAAACAGAAAGTGTATATTTTTCATAACAGAGAAAAAAAGAGGTTAAACATATTGTATAATGCAGTAGAAATATAGGGTGTATGTTTTTTAAAACAGAGATCAAATTGTGGGTGTAAATTTTTTATTACAGAGTAGAAATAGAAGGGGTGTATATTTAAAAACAGAGTGCAAAGGGAGGGTGTATATTTTTATAACAGAGTACAAATAGAAGGTGTATATTTTTCATTAGAGAGCACAAATTGAAGGTTTATATTTTTATAACAGAGTAAAAATATAGGGTACATATTTTGAATAACATAGTAGAAATATAGGATGTCAACTTTTTATAACAGAGTACAAATAGTGGGTGTATATGTTTTATTACAGGGTACAAATAGAAGGATTATACTTTTTATAACACAGTAGAAATAGAAGCTTTATATATTTTATTGCAGACTAGAAATAGAGGGTGTATTTATTTTAAAACAAGTGGAAGTAGAGGGTGCATATTTTCATACCAGAGTAGAATTAGAAGGGGTTAATTTTTTATAACAGTGTACAAATAGAAGATGTATATTTTTTATAACAGAGTGAAAACAGAGGGTATAGATTTTGTATAAAATAGTAGAACTATGGGGTGTATATTTTTTAAAACATAGAACAAATAGAGGGTGTATATATTTTATTACAGAATATAAATAGAAGGGGTATATTTTTCAAAACAGAGTAAAAAGAGAGGGTGTATATTTTTTTAATAGAGTACAAACAGAGAGTGTATATTTTTTATTACGGAGCAAAAAATAGAAGGTGTGGATTTTTTATAACACAGTAAAAATTGATGGTATATATTTTTGTAACATAGTAGAAATTCAGGACGTATATTTTTTAATACAATGTTAGAGTGTGTATATTTTTTCTAACTGAGTAGAAATAGAAGGGGTGTATTTTCTAAATCAGAAGATTTAGATGGTGTATATTCTTTATGACAGAGTAGAAATAGAGGGTGTATTTACTTTAAAACAGAGTACATGTAGAGGGAGTATATTTTTATAATAGCGTACAAATGAGGTTGTGTATTTTTTATAACACAGTAGAAATAGAGAGTATATTTATTTTAAAACAGAGTACATGTAGAGGTGTATATTTTTTATAAGAGAATAGAAATTGAGGGTGTATATTTTTTTAAACAGAGTAAATGTAGAGGGTGTATATTTTTTATAAAACAGTACAAATTGAGGGTGTATATTCTTTATAACAGACTAGAAATAGAGGGGTGTATTTATTTTAAAACAGTATATATAGATGGTCTATATTTTTTATAAGTGTGCAAATTGAGGGTGTATATTTTTTATAACAGAATAGAAATAGATGGTGTATTTATTTTAAAACAGAATACATGTAGAGGGTGCATATTTTTTATAAAACTGTGCAAATTGAGGGTGTATATTTTTTATAACAGAGTAGAAATAGAGAGTGTATTTATTTTAAACCAGCGTACATGTGGAAGGTGTATGTTTTGTATAAAACTGTACAAATTGAGGGTGTATATTTTTTAAAACAGAATACATGTGTAGGGTGTATATTTTTTATAACAGAGTAAAATTTGAGGGTATATATTTTTTATAATAGAGTGGAAATAGAGGGTGTATTTATTTTAATAGAGAGTACAAGTAGAGGGAGTATATTTTTTATAACAGAGTACAAATTAAGGGTGTGTATGTTTTATAAGAGAGTAGAAATAGATGGTGTATTTATTTTAAACAGAGTACATGTAGAGGGTGTATATTTTTTATAACAGACTATTGTGTAACTGTGTGTTTATTTTGTATAAAGAGTAAAAATACAGGCTGCATATTTTTTATAACAGAGTACAAATTGAGGGAGTATATATTTTATAAGAGAGTAGAAAAAGATGGTGTATTTATTTTATACAGAATACATGTAGATGGTGTATATTTTTTATAACACTGTGCAAATTGGGGGTGTATATTTTTAATAACAGAGTAGTAATAGAGGATGCATTTATTTTAAAACAGTGTATATGTGTAGGGTGTATGTTTTGTATAAAACTGTACAAATTGAGGGTGTATATTTTTTAAAACAGAGTACATGTGTAGGGTGTATATTTTTTATAACAGAGTAAAATTTGAGGGGTATGTATTTTTTATAACAGTAGAAATAGATGGTGTATTTATTTTAAAACAGTGTACATGTAGAGGATGTATATTTTCTATAATACTATACAAATTGAGGGTGTATATTTTTTATAACAGAGTAAAAATTGAGGGTGTATACTTTTTAAAACAGGGTACATGTGGAGGGGAGTATATATTTTATAACAGAGTAGAAATAGATGGTGTACTTATTTTAAAATGGAGTACATGCAGTGGGTGTATATTTTTTATAACACAGTAAAAATTGAGTGTGTATATATTTTATAACAGAGTAGAAATAGAGGGTGTATTTATTTTAAAACAGAGTACATGTAGAGTTAATATATTTTTTATAATAGAGTAGAAATAGATGGTGCATTTATTTTAAAACAGAGTACATGTAGAGGGTGTATTTTTTTATAACTCTGTACAATTTGTGGGGGTATATTTTTTATAACAGAGTAGAATTAGAGGATATACATATTTTAAAACACAGTTCATTTAGAGGGTGTATATTTTTATAACAGAGTAGCAATAGAGGGTGTTTTTATTTTAAAACAGAGTAGATGTAGAGGGAGTATGTTTTTTATAACAGAGTACAAATGAGGTTGTATATCTTTATAACAGAGTAGAAATAGAGGGTGTATTTAACTTAAAACAGAGTACATGTAGAGGGAGTATATTTTTTATAACAGAGTACAAATGAGGTCATATATATTTTATAACAGAGTAGAAATAGAGGGTGTATTTATTTTAAAACAGAGTACATGCAGAGGGTGTATATATTTTATAACACAGTAAAAATTGAGGGTGTGTATTTTTATAACAGAGTAGAAATAGAGGATGTATTTATTTTAAAACAGAGTACATGTAGAGGGTGTATATTTTTTATAACAGTGTACAAATCGAGGGTGTATATTTTTTAGAAAAAAGTACATGTGGAGGGTGTATATTTTTTAGAACAGAGTAGTATAGATGGTGTATTTATTTAAAAAACAGAGTACATGTAGACGGTGTATATTTTTTATAATTCAGTACAAATTGAGGGTGTATATTTTTTATATCAGAGAAGAATTAGAGGTAGTATTTAATTTAAAACACAGTACACGTAGAGGGTGTATATTTTCTATAACAGAGTACAAATTGAGGGTGTACATTTTTTATAACAGAGTAGAAATTGAGGTTGTATTTATTTCAAAACAGAGTAAATGTAGAGAGAGTATATTTTTTATAACAGTACAAATTGTGTGTGTACATATTTTATAACAGAGTAGAAATAGAGGGTGTATTTATTTTAAAACAGAGTACATGTAGAGGGAATATATTTTTTATAATACAGTAAAAATTGAGGGTATATATTTTTTATAACAGAGTAGAAATAGAGGGAGTATTTATTTTAAAACAGAGTTCATGTAGAGGTGTATATTTTTTATAAGAGAATAGAAATTTAGAGTGTATATTTTTATAAACAGAGTACATGTAGAGGGTGTAAATTTTTATAACAGTAAAAATTGAGGGTGTATATTTTTTATAATAGTATAGCAATCGAGGGTGTATATATTTTAAAACAGAGCACAGGTAGAGGGAGTATATTTTGTATAACACTGTACAAATTGAGGGGTGTACATTTTTTATAATAGAGTACAAATTGAGTTTGTGTATTTTTTAAAACAGAGTACATGTGGAGGGTTTATACTTTTTATAACGCTGTACAATTTGAGGGGGGTATATTTTTTATAACAGAGTAGAATTAGAGGGTGTATTAATTTTAAAACACAGTACATGCAGAGAGATTATAATTTTTATAACTGTACAAATTGAGTGTGTATGTATTTTATAACAGAGTAGATATAGAGGTTGTATTTATTTTAAAACAGAGTACATGCAGAGGGAGTAAATTTTTTATAACAGAGTACAAATGAGGTTGTATATTTTTTATAACAGTAGAAATAGAGGGTGTATTTATTTTAAAACAAGGTATAGGTAGAGGGTGTATATTTTCAATAATGGAGTACAAATTGATTGTGTATATTATTCAAAACAGAGTACATGTGGAGGGTGTATTTTTTATAACACAGTAGAAATAGATGGTGTATTTAATTTAAAGCAGAGTATATGCAGAGGGTGTATATTTTTTATAACACAGTAAAAACTTGAGGGTGTATATTTTTTATAACAGAGTAGAAATAGAGGCAGTATTTATTTTAAAACAGAGTAAACACAGAGGGTGTATATTTTTTATAACAGAGTAAAAATTGAGGATGTATATTTTTTATAACAAAGTAAACATTGAGGGTGAATATTTTTTAAAACAGAGTAGAAATAGAGGTAGTATTTATTTTAAAACAGAGTACACTTAGAGGGTGTACATTTTTAAAGCAGGGTAAAAATTAAGGGTATATATTTTTTATAGTAGAGTAGAACTAGAGGTATTATTTATTTTAAAACAGAGTACATGCAGGGGGTGTATATTTATTATAACACAGTAAAATTTGTGGGTGTATATTTTTTATAACAGAGTAGAAATAGAGGGTGAATTTATTTTAAAACAGAGTACATGTAGAGGGTGTATATTTTTTATAACAGGGTACAAATTGAGGGTGAATATTTTTATAACAGAGTAGAAATAGAGGGTGTATTTATATTAAACCAGAGTACATGTAGAGGGTGCATATTTTTTATAACAAAGTAGAAATTGAGAGTGTATATTTTTTATGACAGTGTAGAAATCGAAGGTGTATTTACTTTAAAACAGAACACAGGTAGAGGGAGTATATTTTGTATAACACTGCTCAAATTGAAGGTGTATATTTTTTACAATAGAGTACAAATTGAGTTTGTATATATTTTAAAACAGAGTACATATGGAGGGTGTGTATATTTTATAACAGAGTAGAAATAGATGGTGTATTTATTTTAAAACAGAGTGCATGCAGGGGTGTAAAATTTTTAAAACAAAGTAAACATTGAGGGTGTATATTTTTTATACCAGAGTAGAACTAGTGGTAGTATTTATTTTAAAACAGAGTATACATAGAGGCTGTATATTTTTTATAGCAGAGTAAAAATTGAGGGTGTATATTTTTTAAAACAGTAGAAATAGTGGGTTTATATGTTTTGCAAAAGTCTATTGTTTACTTTGTATATTTTTATAACAGAGTAAAAATTGGGGGTGTATATTTTCTACATCAGAGTACAAATAGAGGATTCATATTTTTATAAAACTATTTTGCAAGTGTGTATATATTTATAACCGAGTAAAATAGAGGGTTTACATTTTTATAACAGAGTAAAAATAAAGGGTGTATATTTTTTATATCGGAGTAAAA